>JAODOY010009091.1:0-29750 GCA_025399855.1 Forbesichthys papilliferus | reverse complement strand
TAAAACTACTTTACTACTGTACAGACAGACAGATAGACAGTTAGATGGACATATAGATAAACATCAGTTGATAGATAACATAAATCAAGAATGTCTGCATAAAGAGCAAAAGAGAAACAAGGAAAAGGAAGTAACACAAGGAAGTAACATAAGGAAGTAACACAAGAAAGTAACGCAAGAAAGTAACACAAGAAAGTAACACAAGGAAGTAACACAAGAAAGTAACACAAGAAAGTAACACAAGAAAGTAACACAAGAAAGTAACACAAGGAAGTAACACAAGAAAGTAACACAAGGAAGTAACACAAGAAAGTAACACAAGGAAGTAACACAAGGAAGTAACACAAGAAAGTAACACAAGGAAGTAACACAAGGAAGTAACACAAGGAAGTAACACAAGGAAGTAGTACCTGGAAGCGTTTATTCTGCATGACGGCACAAGTGAAGGCGTCATCGTGGTTCTCTTTGGGCATGGCCTCCATGAACTGGCGAACCTGCTCTTTTCTCTTAAGGGTTCCCACTCTGGCAGTTATCTTGGGAGACTCTAGAACAATACACACGACCACCTTCTGTCACAGACTACCTGGAGTATGACTCCTCAGAACTGGTTGTATTTATTACACAAATTAAGTTGTATAACTTCACATGGGTTACAAACTGAAGCCTCACTTCAAAGCAATGAAGACCAGGCCAAAGTACCGTACTGCATATCATTTCAAATTTAAATTGTAGCCATTTCATATCTACCATATGTGACGCTATGGTTAAATATAGAGAATCACCTACTGTTACAAACAATAATGTCAAAACTCCCTACTTTCTTATTGTGTGTGCATGTTAAAATATGACTTCCTAATTCCTCTACCTTTAACAGAACCACTCCAAATACACGCAGTACCTGGCCCTTTAACTGACTCTTCCTTCTTCCTGGACTTCTTTGCCTTCTTAGGCGAGCTGCGGACCCTTCCCTGGCACGCATGCTGACTCTGGCACTCCTCTGCCGAGCGTGTTCCAACCAGCATGGCTACATTCACCCAGTAGTTTCTCATGTGCTTGGGACAGGAGGCCACAGCACTTGGAAAAACACAAAGAAGCGGTGTTAAAACTACTAAGTAATAGGGTCGATCTGTGATGAGACACATAAATGCTGGCGTTAATATTGACAAAAGTCCCGTTTTTATACAAATCTGCATTTTGTGGGCTGAAACAGAACTACACGTAACACGTCATATCTGTTGAACATCGCCCCATGACACTGTAAAAATGAATTACTCAGACTGTAAAGACATTATTTGCACTGTAAAAAGAAGACATTACTCTACTACTGCTGTAAAAATACATTATTTCAACACTAAAAAGATATTACTTTAATGCTGTAAAAGGACATTACTCCAACCCTGTATAAATACATTACTCTAATGCTGTAAAAAGACATTACTCCAACATTATTATTATTTGCACTGTAAAAATTGCTTGCACTTAGGCCTGCCATGATAAGTATTTTTGTTGGGCGATATATTGCCCCAGTATTAATTGCGATAATTGGCAGGGTTGGCGAGTGCAGTGACAGACTTAGAACACTGGTGGAGGTGAATGCACGATCAGCCGCTCAACATTTAATAAACACAAAGCAAACAGAGCCGCGTAAAAGTCTCGTTTACTCGTAAACTAACAATGTTCTCACAGGCGAAACATGCAAACAATAACACAAAAGAAAAAACAAATGCTGGCTGTAAATTATGATCTGAAGTGCTCCTACGCCAGCGACGATGATAAACAAAAAAAAAATCCCAATAAGTGCCATTTTGTCCAGAAACGTCATACAGTATTTAGGTGAAAGTGACCCAGTTCATATATGTTTGCATGATTGTTACAGTATGTGGGTAACTAGTATGATGGAGGTTATGTCCATATATCGCATGATAAGTCAACATAGTGATTATCGTGACAGGCCTACTTGCACAGTAAACAGACATTACTCTAACGCTGTAAAAATACATTACTTGGACAAAAAAAAAAAAAATGTACTAATGCAGTTAAAATAACTGAGAATTAAACTTACTTCTGCAGACGCTCAAGCTCAGCCTCTGCCCACATGTCGTCTCGAGCTTGAGGTGCGTTTGTTCCTGTACCTTCTCCGTCCCTGCTGCTCTTGCTGCAGGTGATAATAGGGATGTCACCAGAGCTATCTGTCGACTGCATCTCTCTGATGGCGTTCCTGCTGTTCTTCCCAGAGCCCAGCGCACGGCTGTTCTTGCGCGACACACCCACACTCTCCTCCTCTGACTGGCTAGACTGGGAGTCGTCCAGGGCGCTCCTCAACCTGTAGCCCCTTCCTGCGGTTGTTTTACCCTTCCTCCTCTTAAAAGTGAAGTTGTTGTCGTCGTCGTCGTCAGACTGGGATTCCTCGATGTGAACTACGGCGAGTTTTGTGCGTTCCGGAACATTCCGCTGTGCTACCCACTCCGAGGAGCTGCTGGTGTCAGGCGAAGAGTTTGGCTTCTTCGTCATGGGTTTGGCACATGGCCTGTTCTGAACACGGCCGCGGCCCACACTGGTGGCCACCCTCTGGGGGCTAAAATGCTTTCTGTTGGACTGCCTGGGGACAATCGCCTGCTCGTCAGAACTGCTGCTCCCATTGCTTCCTGCAGGGAGCTGTTTGACCCTGGAGGAGGCGGCCTGCAGGTTCTCAGGAAGCTGTGTGCCTCTGGAGGGGGACGCGGCCTGCGGGTTGGTCGTGGCTCCTCTGAGGCTGTAGTGCGGCGTCTTGACCTTCCGCAGGGGCCCGGTCGACTCACTCCTAGCGGTCGGCGCGATGCGAGGCAGCCCTGCAAAACACAGAATGCGCCGTGTAAGACTGCGCCCAAACTCCTGTCACTCACGGGAGGAGAAACGCCGTTATGTCGGTGCGACGATACCCTTGTCGCGGTGCAGGAAGATGCCGGCAGATGTCTGTGGAGCCTCTCTGGCGGCGACTGGTGTGTCAGATTCCTGTGGGATGCAGAAAAGAAACATAAGGCGGGGTAGCTGGTCGAGCTAAAACCATAACGGAAACATTGGCCCTCACTGGAAGCTTACAAGCATGGATATGGTGGTCTCGTAACACGTATGTATAGTGATGTTCATGTCTGCATCAACAACAACCCTCCCTCCTTTCCAGTACTCTAGTGGTGGCTTCAGTATTCGGCCACTTCTGGACATTTTTGCACTGGTCGGGGCCGAAGTGCTGGTACCACCTGCGATTTGGGGGAGAATGAAGCAAGAGGGTACATACAGTATACTGTAGTGCATCAAATGTGCTGGATACACAGTATTTAGCCACCGTTACAGCAGTTGAGGTGGAAATGGCACTAAATAATAGAGAAACACGTAACTCAATATTGGCATGCCACTGAAATGTATTTCCTATTACTATCACTTGTGTTATAGTTGTGTTGCCATCACTGCATAATCATGTGTAAACAACAAGCTAGCAGCAACTACTGAGAAACGCTGACGTTATTACAGAGGTTACAGTATTATACTGTATTATACTGTATTATACAGTAGAGTATTATACTGTAACCACCATTAGTATCAACCGCGACAGCCGTAAATCGAAACTACACTTCACATCAATGACTCGTAACACGGCAGCTCAGGTAATGTCACATAAACACTTATCTGAGCGGAACACTCATAATGTGTGACAGACAACTTAATGAACTTAGATAGCATGGTGGGCTTTCTAAAAACCTAATGTTAATATATCAGGCCATTGTAGGTTATATATATATATATATATAATTTATAAAATATCACAGTAGATAAAATGTCTACAATAAGTAGGTGGAGTAGGGAAAAGGAAATTCCAAATGCATACGTGAATGATAAACATAGCTGCCTATACAGGATAATACAGCAGGGTAAGTCAACTTTTACCTGTATTTTACTTTAAACTAATAAATATGACTCCATGTATCTTTACACTTAAGTATCATGCTTTTACAAACAGTATGTTTTTACAAAAGCTGCTGAATACTACCGCGTGTGTATTCCTTTTTATAGTTCTATGGTGTATTCACGTAACTCCACCTGTCTAGTTGGCTGAATGGAAGCATCATGGAGCGGAACTTAAACAAAAGCAAAACAAAGGCAACATAAAATCATTCATTAATCTTAATCGAGGTACAATGTTCAATTAATCGTGATTAATTTCAGGTCAAATCATGCAGCCCTAACTTGAGGTCCTGTTTACCAGCATGTACGGCAACACGCCTGGGTCCCTGAAAAACTCCTGTGTATTTATGTAAATAGGTAAACAATACATTTTTAAAAAATCAGAAATAACTCGATAATTTATGCTTAATGCAATGCGCATTGGTTCTTCTTAATACGGAGTAGAGCCGCTGCTCCTTTGTGTCGAAAGGAGCCAGTTGAGGTGGTACGGGCATCTAGTAAGGATGCCTCCTGGGCGCCTCTCTTGGGAGGTGTTCCAGGCACGTCCAGCTGGGAGGAGGCCTCGGGAAAGACCAAGGACCAGGTGGAGAGATTATATCTCCAAACTGGCCTGGGAACATCTCGGTCAGAGCTTGCTGATGTTGCTCGGGAAAAGGGAAGTTTGGGGTCCCTCGCTGGAGCTGCTGCCCCCGCGACCCGACTCCGGATAAGCGGGAGAAGATGGATGGGTGGATGGTAATAAACAATTACTTCCTACTGCTTGTGTATTGTACTCACGAGGCTTTAAATCCCTTAGCTCGCTCTGTCGCACAGGGTGGTGGTAAGATTTCACTGACGCAAGCTGGTTCATTGTGCTTTTGCCCTTTGCGACGCCTTCCGCTTGCATGCTGCGAGACAGAACAAATATCATCCCAGGGAAAAGATTTTGATCAACAGTGGGGTCCCAAAATACTGAGACCACATAAAAAAAAATATATATCTTAAGTGTTTTCACATTTATAACCGTTTAAAAACACAAGAACTACTTGAAAACAAGGGGTGTAAGAAATACCGATACACCAGTATCAATATCGTGATATTACGTTGCGTGATACTGTATCAATTCTCTAATACCAGTACCCGAATGGATTAAAAAATTAAAATAAAATTAAAAAAGGGGTTTTTTTTGCAGCGGTGCCACACATTAGAATTGCTATGACAGTTTTCCACAAATTAGAAACGTGAAAACGTCATTATTAGAGCAAAAGGAGGACATACCAAAATTGAGATATTTTTAAATTCATGTACATTTTAAAAATATTAACTGTTCACTCAAATTGTTAAGGTGATAAGTAATGAAAGAAAATGTGAAATAATGTATTACATTTGAAATAAATGCTACAAAATAGAAGTATCTTGACTAGTTCTCACTAGGTCTCAGACTTTTGGTTCCTACTGTATTTCCATGGTATCGATTCACTGCTTAAATAATTACTTACTTTTTTGACTCTGAAAGAAATTTCTCAAAATACATCTTCCAATTCAAAGGAAACCCATATAAAAACTTATTTAAAAGCCACGTCGGTATTCCTGAAAAGGACAATATAAAAACATACAGTATAATATCACCTTTAACATTATTTAGGACATGCATAACAATATATGTAATTGGTGTACATGCATGTATGTATAATTTGTATTTATATTAAAAAAGCATGCACAGTTGATATAAAAAGTCTACACACCCCTGTTAAAATGCCAGGCTTTTGATATATAAAAGAATGAGACAAAGATAAATCATGTCAGAACTTTTTCCATGTGGCTGTGTTCAGAATTAACCAATCACATTCAAACTCATGTTAAACAAAAATCATTACACACCTGCCACCATTTAAACATTTCAGATATTTTCATAGTTGCATCTTAGAGCCATGATCCGCAGACAGCTTCCAAAGAATTAGTTGAAAGATATCAGTCAGCAGAAGGGTACAAAATTATTCCAAAAGCATTAGATATCATGGAACAGTCATCACGTCATCATCAAGTGGAGAAAATATGGCACAACAGAGACATTACCAAGAACTGGACATCCCTCCAAAATTGACAAAAAGACTAGAAGAAAACTGGTCAGCGAGGCTTCCAAGAGGCCTACAGCATCATTAAAAGAACTGCAGGAATTTCTGGCAAGTACTGGCTGTGTGCAACAACGTGACAATGTCCCGTATTCTTCACATGAATGGGCCATGGGGTAGGGTGACAAAGAAAAACATCCAAGCCTGGCTGAAGTTTGCAAAAACAAACTAATATATATATATATTAGATATAAGATCACCCAAAGAACACCATACCCACAGTGAAGCAATGTGGTGGCAGCATCATGCTTTGGGGCTGTTTTTCTTCAGCTGGGGCCATAGTCAGGGTGGAGGGAATTATGAACAGTTCCAAATACCACCCAATTTTGGCACAAAACCTTCAGGACAGCTGAAGATGAAGAGGAAGTTCACCTTTCAGCACGACAACGTCCCAAAGCACACATCCAAATCCCCAAGATTTCAGTTTGTTTTTCAAATTAATTGTTCACATTAAAAGGTGGATAAAGTTCTGACATGAGCTGATCCAGTCGTTGCGAGCTAAAGTAACTAGCGCTCGACACCCCGTGCCGGGGGTTGTTTTCTCTTGTTTCTTTTTTTCCGTTTACAGTAGATATTCTAACAAATTACTTCAATACAATTCTTGTTAATATTCTAGACTCGGTTGCTCCATTAAAATTAGCAACGCAAATTAGGAGGCCAACTCCATCGTTTACAGCTGAGTTGCGCTTGCTAAGAAAACAAATAGAAAACTAGAGCGAAAATGGCATTCAACAAAACTCAATGTATTCTATAATGCATTGAATAATAGTTTATTAAATTACAAACAGCCCTTTCCGCAGCAAAAACTTCATACTACTCAATGTTAATTAGGACTGATCAAAATAATCCAAGATTCCTGTTTGACATGCACTGTTGCAGAATTAGCAAAGAAGCCGTCATCTCCTGATAATCTAGCCCTCACAGCTAATGACAATGAAATTCTTCACTTATAGAATTGACTCAATTTGAAAATAAACTATTTCTTCAACTCAATTCCAATCAAACCATTCTAGTCATATAAATGAAGACGAAATGGTAAATGTTGCAGATATGCTTGTGCATTTGGACATGGTGTCCCTTTATACCCTCTCAGAATTAATAAGTACAGCTAAGGCTATCAATTGTTCACTTGATCCACTAACTGGAAAAATCATTAAAGAGCTATTTCCAGCGAGTAAGGTGACAATGTCATGGTTTTGCTCTTATTTAACTGAAAGGACACACTGTGCAGCTCACGGTAATGTGACCTCTGACTACCATAAGGTTACCTGTGGCATCCCCCAGGGTTCTGTGCTGGGCCCTTTATATTTATATGCTACCACTGGGTGATATTATATGTAAATATGGTATTAGTTTTCATTGTTATGCTGATGATATCCAACTTTATATGCCCCAGGAATTTAAAAACCAGGCTAACTTAAGAAATTTTAGAGTCATGCCTTTTGGATATAAAACAATGGATATCTTAATAAGATATAAAAGAATAAAAAAAATGTTTTACACCTAAATCCAGATAAGACTCCGACGTTAATTAGTGGACCGGCCAGGCACAGACACGTGTTCAAGGATGCCACACTAAACTTTGACAATTGTAATATTATTCAGAGTAACTCAGCAAAACATTTAGGAGTGATATTTGACTGTGCACTCTTTTGATTTGCACATTAAAGAGGTTACTAAAAATGTATTTTTACATCTTCGCAACATTACACAAATTTGTCAGATTTTATCTTTGATAGATGCACACACATATTCATGCGTTTGTATCTTCATGGTTAGATTACTGCAATGGTTAACTTTGACCTTCTGAAAAAGAGTATTAAAAGTCTTCAGATGGTAGTCAGTTGATCTGAGATGTGATTTTAAGATTCTATTATTTACCTAAAAAGCATTACATGGATTTGCACCTTCCCATTTAACTGATCTGACCCAGTGATACCATATGTTCCATCCCAAGCCTTACGCTTACAAAATGCAGGCTTGCTATCCATCCCAAAAGTTTTTAAAAAATCAGCATTTCTAGAGCATTCTCACAGAGCCCCACTTTAATGGAATTCCCTACCAGCTGATGTTAGGGGTGCTAGTACTGTGTCGACCTTCAAAATCAAACTAAAAACCTAATTGTACAGTGAGACATTTAGTTAGCAACAGTAAATGTTCCCCTCTGCTTAGGAGCCTAAATGGTTATACATTAGGCTCCTTTGTGTCATCTTTGTGTGTTTCTGGCTCCTGTTTCTCTCTCCGAGTGTGGTGGAGGGAAGATGCTGTCACGATCCTGGAGGCTGGATTGTGTGGCTCCAGCCCGGTGATGTCATCGGGGAAAGTTGCTACCTTGGTCAAGGGCAGCGTGTCATAGGCGATGTTCGATGTTCGGGACAGAGAACTATGTGGAGAGCCAATGGTTGTGTGTTGGGCATCTCCTGCTCGGTGGAGGAGTGTTGTCACGAGGAGATGCTGACATGGTTCCGGACTATGTATGGATGGCGGTGGCTACTGCTGCAGAAGCCAAGTCTCCAATACAGACAAGCACTATAGTTGTTGAGCGGTCCTAGTCGTGACTAGTGCTATAGGACTATTTCCTTGGACCTGTGACTCAAGTGGCATCTGTCAGTGTCACTTCCTCGGACCTAGGACTCCTGTGGCGTATGTTAATGCTACAATTAACAGGCTACTCTAAATTAACTAACTTACAAGACGCTTTAAATCTTTCCGATGTGTTAGTTCTTAAGTATGGCACAATGTGAAAATTATACATAGTATTAATGCTACATTTTGTTTACCTATTGCATTTTACCCGTCCTGGAGGGGTGGATTCCTCCCTCTGTGGTCCCTTCCAATAGGTTTTTACATTTTATCCCCCTATAGGGTTTTAATGGAAGTTTTTCCTTACCCGAGGGGAGGAGCATGTTAAGGGGGTGTTGTTTGTTTTCATGTGAAATGTAGGTTGTAAAGCCATTTGAGACTGCAATGTGATTAAGGGTTATATAAATAAAATTGACTTGACATGAATCTGTCTCATTCGTTTACATCACAAAAACCTGGCATTTTAACAGGGGTGTGTAGACTTTTTATATCCACTGTATGCATGTATGTAGAAAACACAATTTAAGAACAATGTGTGAAGTCTAAATATTCACCTACCATAGTCAACATCCGTTTTCATTCTGCCAATTAAGACATAGGTCTTGCCAGACACTGTCTTCACCTGAGATCTGGAAATTCTCTCCACAATGAGGTTACTGTGCCAGGGTGTATTGTCATCTCTGGTTATGAAAAGAAAGTACTGAAATGTCATAATATCATCAAAACAAATACTAGACAGACATTCATGTATAACAAAATATGCCTTTTATCTTGATGCACGCAAAAGCATCTCGGCTACACTAATTCTTGCAAGCTGTGAAACCGGTTACCTGAGAATTCCCTCAACATACAATCCTTGCCGATTTTGCCGCAAACACCACTGTGTCATGTAAACCTGATTCACCTGGCAAGAGAAACACAACCTGAATACTGAAGAAAAGTTTTGATGCACGTCATATGTCTTAAATATCAGCTCAAATGCACATTCTGCAACAGGACAGAATGTTTTCTATACTGGTTATTAACGCATTATTTTGATTTTGTAAAGATAACATAACAATAAGAATGATGCACACCTCTGATGCCAATCTATTGGTGGTTTTTGGTTGATCTGTGTTGTGCATGAACACAGCTTTACGCTTATTTGGGAAGGAGATCCGGGGTGACTGAATGACAAGTAGGTCCTCCACCAGAGACAGCTGTGGTTTGACAGCTGGCAGTTGGACGTCCTCGCAGGAGCTTTCCTCAGACGTGCTACTTCCTGCCTCCAGTCTGGGCCCATGGACTGGAACACGACTGCAAATTAACTCTCTGTCCTCAAACACCTTAGCAAGATCACGGGTTGTGGAAGACGGCTTGCCTGAAGCAAAAACAAAAACAACATAAGCAAGAAAATTTGACCTGGAATATTCCATTCTCCAAATCTTTGCATTCCTTATCAATTTGACAATGACAGCTGTGTTTTGTCAATAATAATAATTGTTAGCAAACGTTAGCATTCAATAAAGTGAACATACACTGATCAAATTTATAAATGCAACACTTTTGTTTTTGCCCCCATTCATCATGAGCTGAACTCAAAAATCTTATACTTTTTCTATGTACACAAAAAGCCTGTTTCTCTCAAATATTGTTCACAAATCTGTGTTAGTGAGCACTTCTCCTTAGGTGAGATTATCCATCCACCCCACAGGAGTGGCACATGAAGATGCAGATCAGACAGCAAGTGTTTTGCACAGGTGTGCCTTGGGCTGGCCACAATGAAAGGCCACTCGAAAATGTGCAGTTTCACTGTATTGGAGTGGTCCGGGGAGGATCTAAAAACCAGTCAGTGTGACCACCACTTTGCCTCACGCAGTGCAACACCTCTCCTTCACATAGAGCTGATCAGGTTGTGGATGGTGTTTCAGTGTAATTATCTCAATTATGGGATTTTGATAATCGCCATTGGCAGACAAGAAGTGAACCTAATAACTCTTTGTAAAGCTCAAAGTTGGACATAAAACATTTCAAAATGAAATAAATTGTAACATTGTGTGTAATGGAATCCTTACACCCATATTACAAAGCAGTCTATGCTGCAGAGCTACCAGCCTCTCACCTCTATTGCAGCTTCTAACTCTGTCAACCACTTGCTGTTTTTTATGCATCTCCTTTTCCTTCAAGAGAGCAAACATCTTGGCAGGGGAAATCTGGGGAAGTTTCTCCAGTGTAACGCGTAGCTCTGTTCCAGCAGGAAGACCACAAACATCAGTTAGGTTTTACAGGTAGTCTGCTTCCTGGACAGTCAATTCATTAATATGTAATATGCATATTAAGAAAACACTCTTCACAATACTACACTTCACTATTCAACATTGAATTAGTTTAAAAGTTTAAAAGGGCAATTAAAGATTATTTTAAAAGGCATTAGAGAAACCACACTGCTTTGGTTTCAAACAGGAAGATGCAAATAACCCCTTCAGCAACCCCTTCAATAAAAATACTCCAGGTTTTAAAATAACGTTCAGTAACATTTAAGTTCATTGAATGTACTGAAGGCACCCTAAGTATACATTTCAAATTGAACACTTTGGCCATTACTAAGAATAGCCTAAATGGGATGTTTTTCTGACAAGGCAATCTATTGTATTCTGATGAATAAAACAATGCCTTACGTTTAATTACGACACGTGATGAGTCACATAGAGGATGGTCCTGATCCAGGACAGGACGTCGTTTCACAGCCGGGGGAGATACATCATCACAGGGATCCATTGATGATAGGCTGTCAGAGGCAACCAACCTGCATGAATTTGACTCCGACTGGTTGACAGAGAATGAATGTTCTGCAATACTGGGTAAAACCTCCATGCTGGTGTTGTTTATAATACCATCTCCACAATGAGCTGTGGAGGCTGCACAGTGCTGAGATGGACCACTGTGGCCTATTAAATGAAGAAGAAGAAAAACAGAAAGACACAGGCTGCACTTAAGATGGTGCAACATTTAACTGCTCTGGATTTAACGTGTGGTTACAAAACATGGAGAAGTTGGGTAGTAGGTTTGACAATGTTCACCTGACAATCATATTTTTAATTTCATTCATTTCATATCAGAATGAGGCGATAATGCTTTCAGGTGAAATAAGTATGATTTTTTATGAATATCAATCAGACTGTTGGACAAAGGGTTTTCTTTCTTTCTGTCTTTGAATGAACATTGCCAACACTTGTGTGATTTGTTGTTATAATAAGCTTTCATGATAAATTAGGAAACATTTGACTGAATAAACAAATATTGATTTTTGGTTAATATTATTTAGTCCACACTACTCACCTCTATCCCTGAGCTCCTTGGTCACATTTCTGACCTCACATCTTTCATGTGGCTCCCATTTTCTCTTCCTTGTCCTTTCTTTCATGTAGGCAAACATCTTGGCTGGGGACAACCGTGGAAGTCTTGCCAAAGGAATATATGGCTCTGTTCAAAGAGCCAAAATGTTAGATGCTTGTCTGAACGGCTGGGTTGTCTGTAATATAGGAACTAAGCGGGGACTTACTGAGGAACTTAGAACCATCAACATCACGTTCTCCCAAAGCAAATGTTTCACGATTGTCTCCTTTAGAGGATTGATGAGGTGTCTGCCACTTTACTGGCGTTCTGCAAGTCATCTCATTGACCCGAGTGTTGGGATAAGACACACCTGTCATTTGAGACTTTGTTGCAGATAAATGCTCTAGGATAGGTCTCTTTGTTGGCGTATATATTGGGTTAAAAGCGGTGTCTTTCACTGGGGGTGCCTCATGGACAGGTTTACTGTTAAACTGAGATATTAGTTGCAGGCTTTTCTTTGGTGACTGGATTGGTGAGATACTTAGGGCATCAACCTCATAATGGTGGCAATCATAATCCTGATTCTCCTTCGTCTTGTCCAAATCCCAAATATCTTCTTTTCCCTTTATGAGAAAGGTAGAGGCGATGCCTTGTCTGTCTTTGACTCTAAAAGGGCTCGCTTTCTCTTTTTGTATTTTCTCGCCAGCCTGTTTGTTGAGCTTGGATTTCATTTTAGCAAATACCCTAGCGGGGGATTCAGCTCGTGTCTGGTTATGTAATGATTTAATCCTCTTCGGAAAGGGGAAAAGGAATGGATCCCCACAAACAACAGACGCATCATCCATTGATATGGAATCCAACCGACTCGATGCAGTGAATTGATATTGAGTTGTTGTAGTAGAATTTAACTTTCGAACAGCACACACTTCCCTACTTGTCTTCATCTGCCTAATTAAATCCGGATTTGAATTAACTGTAGGCCTACTACAGAAGTTTGAAGACAAAACGTCTTTGTAAATTGCCCTGTTTTTGCCAGTGGTGACATTGTTGTATTTTGATGATGTGAACATTGTAACGTAGCTGAAAAAATGACAATAGCAATCTACTTTTATTGGTGTGTGCAGTCTGCATATGAACTACAATAAGGACAGCAACACCTTACCGTTACATCTCAGCGATTCATCCATCAAATTTACTTTTTCGATTATTTGATAGTGATAAATAGAAATTGAAACCGATCTATTAGCACAAAAGACATCCGAAATTAAGATGCTTGTCTTGTCCTGGTGTATTATAGGATGTATAGCACTAGCTATTAGCTGACCGACCTCGTTCACTTTTTTAAATCTTCGCCGTTACTGGATAAACTACGTCATTTCCGTAAACATTGTACGTGACGTAGTTTGATAACAATTTTTGTTATATCTGTAAAAGGTAAAACAATGTATGTACATTACATGCACTTATAATAGGGTAATTTTTAGAATATTACGTTGTTGAATAAACAAAGTAAAAAAAATAAAAAAAACGATTGCTGCTGTTCTTGAATGTATTTTGCACTCGCCACTGCGCACGCAGATCCTGCGATTTATTGTCTACTGCACAATTCAACGCAAGTCTGAATGTCTCGGTATATTTTGCAGTTATACATCTGACGCGTTGTTTTCAACAGAGATGTATCCGTCGAATTGTTTACATTTACACTTGCCCCATGATATTAGTTCTGAATTTCCTTATGCAAGGCTTTATTTTGTTGTTTAAAAATAATTATAGCGCTACTGGTAAGGTACCGTAATTTACGTGCGTGATGCAACATGGCATCACATGTGGTCAATCGTTTTTTGTCATTTCTCAGGAGATACGACCGAAATCAAACAAGCGAATGGTATTCTCTGTCTAAAAGAACATTTTATCGAGCTTCCTCTAAGTTTGTATGCGTTACAAGAGCAACAAACAACTATGGAAATGCATATCCGGACAGAAAACCTCCGATACAACGTAAAGGAAATGATAAGGGAACGTTCTTGAAGTCGGTCGCAGTTGGGCTGGGATTATGTGGTTTTGCATTATTGGACACAAAAAACGACGAACAAGTTAACGATGGAGAAACCACATTCTTTGGTTCGATACTTGAACATACCCTGCAGTATGCCCTGTGCGCCTCTCCCTATAAGCCCGACGGTCCCCGGTACAAGTACAACTTTATTGCGGATGTTGTCGAAAAATCTGCACCAGCAGTCGTGTACATTGAAATAGTGGGCAGGTAAATTGTCTGAACAAAGTAATAGGCATCAATGTGATCTGGTATCATATGGTAGTACGAATAATAGGAATATAATGACACATTTAAGTTTATTGGGATGTCCACTCCGGCTTGTCTATCACATCGCATTTGTCATTTTGGCGTTTGTGCTCGTATGTTTACGAACTTGATTAAATTAAACATTGACTATTATTGTATTACTCTGTATTAACACAGGCATCCATTTACTGGAAGGGAAGTCCCTGTGTCCAATGGATCTGGTTTCATTATCAGCAAAGATGGCCTCATCGTCACTAATGCTCACGTTGTGGCCAACAAGAGAGGTGTCCGTGTGAAGCTGACCAACGGGGAGACATACAACGCCACTGTGCAAGATGTTGACCAGGTTGCTGACATTGCCACCATCAAAATTACTGCCAAGGTGAGCAGAGATATCACACACACACACATTCTCTCATTTGCAGGAGTTGTAGTTTAAAATGTTATGTGCTAACGTGCTATAAATCTTGTGTGAACCGAGAGATGTAAAGTATACCCTCTGTTTCTCTCTTCTTCCGTGTAGCACCCCCTGCCCACCCTCACCCTTGGTCAGTCGTCTGACATCAGACAGGGAGAGTTCGTAGTTGCCATGGGCAGCCCTTTTGCACTACGGAATACAATCACGTCCGGGATTGTCAGCTCAGTGCAGAGGCGCAGCAGGGAGCTTGGCATGGCCAACTCTAACATGGACTACATTCAGACCGATGCTGCAATCGATGTAAGTTGTTTTATTCATTAATTAATTAATGTATTTATTTGTCTGTCACAGGTTGTGTAAGTGTATCATTTGTGGGGTTTGAATAAACACTGATGTTGGATTTATACATTGCAGTTTGGGAATTCTGGTGGTCCTTTAATTAACCTGGTGAGTCACAACACTGCTCATGTTATTTCCTGCATTATCAGTTAAGCCTGTTTACTATGTTGTGACATACTGTATGACACTGTAAATAAGGGAATTTCCATGGTTTCATTGCTATTGTATAATCTGTGATTCATTTTACATGAATCTTGAAGCCGTCAGAAACCAATAACGGAAAATGAGTGCAACGTTATTTCATCGTAATTATAATATATCTATTCTACTAATGCAGACTAGCGGGTGCAGCTTGATTATAATAACACAAACTATTGTTTACATGTTTTTATGTATGTCAAATATGATGTACTATCAGATATTCTAAATTAAACTGTATTGTATCGCATCAGGATGGTGAAGTCATTGGTATCAACACCATGAAGGTCACAGCAGGGATCTCCTTTGCCATTCCTTCTGATCACTTGAAACTGTTTCTTGACAAAGCAGAAAACAAGAAAAGTAAGAGCAGTTAAAATTCAGTTAATTGAAGATAAAATAAAAATATCTAACCCATATGGACCCATGGTGTTTCTGTCCTCAGAGTCTTGGTTTGGGGAATCGGAGAGCAAGCGGAGGTACATCGGTGTGATGATGCTAACCCTGACACAGAGGTAAATGCTCATTAACTAAAACGGCTTGTTGTCAAGTTGTGAACAGTGTCTTTGCAGCATTGCTTCAATGAACGGTCAAATAACTTGAGGTATATATTGGTTCCCATTCTACTGTAGTATCATTGCCGAGTTAAAGCTGAGAGACCCTGGCTTCCCAGATGTGACCCATGGAATCCTGATCCACAGGGTCATCATGGGATCCCCAGCCTACAGGTGAGCACATTCTGAGGTGATGCCAAAAAGTGTGATTTACTTCATATATTGGACTTCCCTTGTCCGTCATCAATAACACAAGGACATCCAAAGAGTTGTTTAGTAACGTCTAGTGTATTTTTATAGCCTTAATCACATTCAGGTTAACATTTTGTTATTAAAGGCTTCAGGAAATAGTTTAAGTCAAATCAAAACTAACAATATCTTAATTTCTGGTTACAGTCTCACATGGGCCATACTGTATGGCTCATGGAAAAACATAGTTTAGTATTTTAGATGTCTTTTGTACAGTGACAGTTTCCCCAGCTGTTGTGCCCAATAGTCTGGTTCTAACACATTTACCTTATTTCTGTTCTCAGAGCTGGTTTGCAGCCAGGGGACATTGTCTTGGAGATCAACCGCAAAAAGGTGAACACTTCTGAGGAAATATACCAGGCTGTCCACAACAGCGAAGACATCACCATGAAGGTGCAGAGAGGGAGCGACCTGCTACAATTGCAGATCATTCCAGAGTTCACAGAGTGACACTAAATGCACTGGAGTGTTCATACCATTGAAGCCTATTTAGAAAGACTGGATAATATTGTAGCAAGATGAGAATAAATTAATACAAATGTTTAACAGGAGCGCTGTTGAGAAACCAAGATTTTGTAGGATAAACTCTTAAATAACAAATGCAAAACATAACTCAAAGATGTTTATAGAGTTCCTCCAAGGTACAGTATTTGGGACATGTTGGTGCTGCGTTTATAATGGAAAGTTCTTATTGTAGTCATGAGGTTCATTTCACTACCTAATCTCATCTGACCAAGTTTGCCAAGTCAAACAATAACTTCATATTTTTGGACAAATGTAATTTAAATATGCTTTTCACAGGTAAATCAATGTCTAGCATCATGTTCTGTTTCAAGTATGACGTTGTCTTGTTATTTAAGTACAAATGCCTGGATAAATAACTTCTATATTGTATTGTATACATTAACTTTGGTTATTATGCAGTGTTTGTAGATCAAGTTAACAAACAATCCTGATCTTTTAATAAAGCAGTTTAATGTTAGACAGCGACAAGAAGCACTCATTTGCAGTATAGACCAATGGTTAAAAAAACCTGACTTGATAACTGACCGAACAAGCTTGACATCTCACAAATTCAATTATGTTGAGACAGTTACTACACTAGAAAAATAAATGGCTTGCTATGAATTACACTTCATAGATCTTAGACAGATATAGTTACATATTGTGGAAAATAAAACATTGCTTTTGTTCATGAAGTTGCCAAAAATGAAAGCAAACAAGCTGATCAAATTACTTGATTACAATTCTGAGTTACAATTATGACTAAAGCCATACTGATTAAAACGGATATACCTGGTCTATGCACAAAGACACATGTACAGTATAATTAAATAAAGTGACATGTACTCTACTACAGTTACATTTATTTACCTCTGAGAACCATTAAATGGAGATAGGCCTATAAACAATACGTTTATACTTGAGGACTAGAGACATTTAAATTTGGTACAACATCTACCACACAGAACTAAGGGAGAGGGGAAAAAATACAATTGTTCAAATCCTGTTAAAACTACTTTAAAAAGGCTTCATATATATATATTGCTGGTAATAGTTATCTTTTTAAGAAAATATAAATTGTGCGACTTAAGCTTACAATACACTGCTGGCAGTAGCGCCAGGCTCCATGGCGACCCGCAATGAGGTCATCTGTAGAGGCGCTGTGTGTGTGCTGTCTAAAAAGGCTCCCAGTAGGAGGACAATCAAACCAAACAAGAACTAGGCGTCTACTTCTCGCCCTGAATCCCTTACTACACCAATACCCAAAAGCTGCTATGGTGTGAATCACGGTGGAATGCTGCAGAGATCATATGGTGTGCGCAGATGGCAGCCAAACAAATTCAAACAGATACAGAGATATAAATAAAAGGGCTTGCGGGGAAGAAAGGAGGTGGTCGGGGCTGTAGTGTCTGGTCTAATCCAGCAGTGGGCAGGCCAAGCGTCGACTCAGTTTACTTGGTCCAGAGCGCGAAGCAGCTCCTCTCCTTGGAGCAGGTGCTGTCGGCCCTGCACCGGGGCGTTGACCTCGCAGTCGTAGCGCGTGAGCTGGGGCAGCGAGAAGAGGGAGGTGGTGTCCAACGAGCTGCCCAGCAGACGGCTTGCCAGGTCTGGATGAGAACCATACACAGAGACATGCAGGTTGTTGGTCTCTCTCTCATTTTACTTGGATGAAGCTAGGCAATGACCGAAGCCAATTAGCTTGTGCTTCATCGTGCCAGTTGAAACACAAGCTAATTGGCTTCGGTCATTGCTAAAGGCACAAGTAGACACTCAGGCCTTAGCGGGCTCACCTGAAGGTAGCAGAAGTATGGTGGTGTGCGACATCGTCTCGGGTGTTAATGTCTCAGACTTCAGCTTCTTGCCTTGCTCCTGGAGTAATGCGCCCTGGGAAGGGGGACGTTCAAAGAAGAAGACAGTCAGTCAACCCTTCGGCAAGCATGAAGTCGAAGAATATACAAAACAGCATTTGTGGGGTGAGAAATCTCTTACCAGTCCAAAAACCTCTCGGATATCACCCAGCTTTCTCTTGCGCTGTGCATTCTGGGCTGCGAGGGTCCTAATGGATAGTTCTTTGTCCAATAGTGAGGCCCTGAAGCAGGGAAACGGGCGTATTTAATCAAGCTATCAACATCACACGTGGTTTTCCTGTATGCGGTGCGGCTGCCTCACCTCTTTGACAACAGGACGGAAGATTGTGGGGCGATGACCGGCTCGGGGGGGGAAGGTGTCGGGGAGGCCGGGGAGCTGAACGGGGAGCTGGGGTAGCTGGCGGTCTCCTGCGTGAGGCGGAGGGGGGAGCTCTCCAGGGGCGAGACCGTGTCACATGACAGAGGCTCGCCTGGGGACAGGGCACGCAGCTGGAAGTCGTCGTCCATGGGGATGTACGGGGCCAGCATTTCCAAGTCCAGGTCTTGATCCACGGCCTTAAGGAGAGGAGACAGGCAATGAGCAGGGAGCACAGGAAGCCGTTAAAAAGCCTGACAGATTTGCCACAGAACGACAAAGCGTCCCCAAGGCGCCACACCTGTGCGGTGAAAGGGGTCTTGGGCTCTGGGTCGATGGCAAACAGCTTCTCCACAAAGTCTAGTTTGAAGTCAGGGTTCAGGTCTGCGTCCATGCTGAAGCAGAAGTCCAGCGGGCTGCCAGGCTGAACGAGAAGGTGGAGGGGAAACACAGGTCAGACCCCCCGCCACAACGTTACTGTTTATGCCTCCATGTTGCCCACCCACCATGGGACTACACCAGGGGTGTCCAACCCTGGTCCTGGGGGGCCGCTGCCCTGCATGTTTTAGTTGTCTCCCTGCTCCAACACACCTGATTCAATTAGAAGGCAGGGTCAGTCATGCTTGCCAACTTCGAGCTCAAATCAAAACGGCATCGCTCCTCCGCGGCTTTGCCTCACACATCCACATGCATTGTGAAGCAAAAGCGCAGTGCTGTGGCTTTGTTTATACGAGCGGTGTTCACCAATTTGTTTATGCTCCTATTTACAGAGCCAGGGTTGTGTAGAAGTATCAGATTATTTTTTTTCAACAAGCACAGAACGGTTAGCTAGCGAAATGTGAGGAGATATTTGTTGAATCTGACAAAAAAAGTGTTTTAGCTTGCATTGAGCATGCAATAGCTGACTGTACTTCTAATGGGTCGTCATCAGTCTCTGCAGAAGCCTGATAACGACCCCTTCATTAGAATCAGGTGTGTTGGAGTAAGGAGACATCTATAAACATACAGGACAGTGCCCCCACCCCCCGGACCAGGGTTGGACACCCCTGGACTACACAAAAGGTCAGAGGATCAGGCCTTACCTCTGGGGAGCTCGGAGCCAGGCCGCTGCTGCCCGTCGTGCCGGAGGAGGCCGGTGTGTACGACTCGGCTTTGGAGGTCCCAGGGGGGCTGGGTGCATTGGGAGGCTCGCTGGGAGGCAAGGGGGAGAGCGGTAACACCAGCTGGTCACTGTTGGAGGGCAGCATCACGTCGTTGTAGAGAGGGACGTCCTTCAGCAGCTGGATCTCTGACCCTGTGGAACAGTGGGGAGCCAATGTTGAGAAATGGCAGGCTAAACAGGTGTTTCCCTGTGCCCTCCATGTTTTAGATGTCTCCCCGCTCACACAACTGACTCTAATGAATGGGTCATTATCAGGCTTCTGTAGAGACTGATGAGGGCCCATTCATGAATCAGGTGTGTTGGAGCAGGGAGGCGTCTAAAACATGCAGGACAGTAGATCACCAGGATTTGTAAACTCTTTTCTAAAACTACCAACATTAAACAAACGGGAACCCGTTCAATGTTTTCAACAGTAGGTTCACACAGTACGAGTTACTAAAGGGAATGTGAACCTGTGGAACTGGACAAAGTGATCATTCACAAACATTCTCATGCCCAATATATGGAGTGTCTGTGTTAGGAGGACCCTACTTTTACCATTGTTGTCCCCACCACCTCTTCACAACTGATATATCATAATAGCTAGTGGTGTAATACTGGAGACCGGTCTCGAGACACTCCACTGCATTTGTACTAGATTAATTTGAGAAGTGCCAATGGTTTTGTTCCACATAAATGTTTTTATCTGAAGTGTGTCATGCAGTGTGTGACTCGCACTTGTCTGGTCTGGGGTGCGTTCAGAATTGGCGAACATAGCGAACGTTTGCAATCATATTTAAACAGTTTTGCGCTTACATCGTGTTCGCCGCGAACGTTTGCGAAGAAAAGCAACCGGTTTGAGGAGGCAGTTCTCGGCGAACACGCGTTGAAGCTGGACGAAGGGTGACAGTTTAAAGCTAATATTTTAGGCATGTTTACAAATCGTTCAAAAGTCAAGTTCAAAGCAAACATGTTCGTCACGAGCGTTTGCCACTGCCAATTCTGAACGCACCTCTGGTCTTGACTCAGTCTCGATACCCTCTAGTCTTGGTCATGACTCGGTCTCAGTTTAGGCGGTCTTACTGACAACACTAATAATTCCCCTTTAACAGCAGGAATGAGTTGAATGTGTGTGTGTCCTGTGGCTGACCAGTGCAGCTGAAGTCCAGGGAGATGATGGTGTCTCCGGCCGCCGGCGCCAGCAGGGTGAGGGCCTCTGGCTGCTCCTTCAGCTGGTCGTATAGGCTGGCCAGTGGCTCAGGCTCCACCACCTGGGTGAACAGCTTCACCACATCCATCTCCTCCACCTGGTCCTCCTCCTCCTTCTGTACCTCGCCTATCTGGCAGCTCTCCTGCACCACAACCACCACCACCTCCTCCTCTTCTTCTTCGTCGTCATCTTGCTCCTCCTCCCCCTTTTCTTTATGCTCTTGCTTCTCCTCCTTCACAGGCTTCATGTCCTCCGTCTGCTCCAGAGATAGGATCATCTTCTGCTCCTGGATGCCACTGTAAGAGGGACGAGTCAGGGATGTCGCCACTTTTAAATCATTATCCATTTTAAATGATCCATTATCCATTTTAAACGGACTTCAAAATAAACAATCGAAAGTGGAGTTAGCTTGCGGTGTACAGAATGGTACAGAATGAGCTATAGTAGCAACACAGTGTTCTCGCTTAGCTGAAGTCACCGTTTCCCCCTTAAAGTGAACACGGCTGCATTTACACCACTAGATGGCAGTACAAACTATCTTCAGGGAGTAAAATAAACACCTATTGTGTTTTTACTATGTAAAGGATGGTAAAATAGTGTGTAGTTTTGTTTAAAAGATAAATTAAATACAATACAATGTAATATACCGATCTCTTCAGCAGAATGTCTGGATTGTGACGAAAAAAAAAACAAGAGTTTCTAGCATTTACCACTCTGAAGATACGATACGACATAAAACTGCAATATCCACTGGGCTCGGGTTTAAAGAGAAAAACAGTAGCAACCCTGACAACAGACTTTGCATCATGATGTACCTGAGCACAAAGTTGACGCAGACGACACATTGAGGCTGGGAATTCTTGTTGTTGTAGATGACTGTGGCCTGGGTCTCCACCCACACAAAGCCCCCCCTCTTGGCCAACATGCGGTACTGGCCTGTGCTAACCTGGCCCTTTGCGAACACTAAACCAGGGACACAAACAAGCAGGATTGTCATGTCTAAATCTCACCTCTGTAAGAGCTAAATATGGTACTTGTACAAGCAACTCGGTGGCCATGCTTACAGTTGCGGTGGGTTTTGGTGACATGGTCCGAGTCCAAAGCGTGATAGTACTCATACACAGAGCGATTCAACAGCTCCTCCGGGTCATAACCCATCAGCTCAGTTATTCTGGGAAAACAAGCAAAAAAACCCCAGCCTAATCATGTTGTCCCTCTTATGAACACTAGGTGTCACTACAGCACCATGCTGGCTATAGTTGCATTCTTATGCCGTCATGGAACATAATCACATAATCACGTGCTGTGGGTAAAAGGCTTGACAGGGCTTGATCTGCAGCAAGCACCATAAATGCTCCATTTCAGACGGACCTTTCGTCACAGTAGGTGAACTTCATGTCCAGCGTGTGACGGCTGAGGAAGGTCTTGGTGTCCAGAGGTACCTCGATGTTGGAGGGGTGTGGGATGGGGTCACATATTAGCACCAGGTAGGGCACCGGCGGCTCCTGGTGCCCACTGGGGGTCTTCTCCGTGGGGCTATCGTACACTCGGACATGACCGGAGCAGTGGAGCACCTAGAAACAACAATAATAAAATAAACAAAACAAATACCGGTAGACCCACGATACTATTGCATTATGCACAAAGAAGGTATTACATTTCTAACACTAGGTGTTTATTCCTGATTGATTTATTCAGCTGTGGCGTAGAAGATTAAAATGCTTTCTAAATATACACATAAAATTGCTGGAACAAGTTCTACACAAATTGCCTAGTCATGCATCACATTCCCCTTACCTTCCAAGAAGCTGATTTGACATTGACAGTGCGCCCCCTGCTGGTGAGAGTGCATTTCATTCGAAGGAAGAAGCTGCGCTCTGTGTTTGGCTCCTTGGTTTTCTTGGAGCCTGAAATTACATAAGCAGGGGGAAAGAGGATATAAAAATAGGGCGCGCGCGCACACGCACACACACACACCAGCATGTGAGGTAAGACTTAGGAAATGCCTGCTATGCACCATTTCAGTTAGTGATTTAGTAAAAGGTTGTACTTTAATGTCTACTGAAATTCTGTTCGAAGCAGCATGATAGTACAACTCACCAGGAGTCATTTGCATTTAATATCTACACCTCAAAGCATTTGCATTGGGTTGGTTAAAGTGGAGGTAAAGGGTTGAACTACAATACAAAAACAACAGACCTAGCAGACACTCATTTCCAAAATGACTTCCAATGAGTGCAGCTGGAACTCAAACATCCTGCCCATAGGTTATTCACTAGGGTTACAATATTAGGACTAATTAACTGCATGAATTAATGATGTCCATGGCATTCGCACCCTGTCCTCCTGGGTGCTGCTTGCAGTATTGTTGGTGAACACTGCAACTTACGCAGGTGCAACAAACCATTGGAAATGGACCAAGTACAAATTGACACGGACCTTTGCTGTCTTGCTTCAAAACAGTAAAGTGTGCCAATTATGAACTATACCATCTGAGTAATGTCATGTTAAAGGTCACACCCCAACCAACTGTAACAGATTTGGAGAGAAATTGGTCAACGGTAAAACCTGCCAGCATAACAGAAGAGAATAATGCTGCGTTCACATGGAACACGGCAAACACTATCTGGACGGCACGGCATAAAAAGTGGCAAAACGGAATGGCAGTTGCTATGGCACTGTTTACAAATAATTGTATAAAAATATATTCAATAAAATTATTTAGTGGCAAATGTTTTATGTAATTAGTTTTAGATTGTATCTAGTATTTCTGCACCAAAAAGTATTACCTTATCTGTGTCGGTGTTCTCCGTGTGTGAGGGAGCTAGGAACATCCGGTTGTAAATGCCGTTGCGGGGGACAGAGGCAAAAGATTACAATATTTGAACTTTCAGAGGCATGCCGTTTACAGTTGCCAGCATTTTCTTGTCGGCCCCAACTGATTTTGCCGTGATATCCGGTTGGCAGTCTGCCGTGTTCTATGTGAAGGCAGCATAAGACCCATGTCATTGAAACGCAAACCTGATCAAGTGTTTGTGTGTGCTTAAAGGCAGGTGCCCACCAAATGCTTTGCGCCGGAAGTCATTCATTGTCAATGGGGCAGTCCGAATGTATACGTTGGGAATGTTGCACTGTTCTGCGTTGTGCTTCGAATAAGTTCAATATTTTCCACTCTTCTGCCATTTTACCATATGGCACTGTACAAGATTCAACGGGAAGTTTTAAAGTTTTGAAATGCCTAGCGAGCTAGATTTATGAAGTTTTAAAAGCATAAATATTTTTTTCTTTTGGTGAAAAAAAAAAAACTTTTTTTTTTCAAAAGATCAATATTTTCGCCATCTAAAAACCATGGATATTTACTAGTTCAGTGGTTCATGATGTGTGGTTGTAGTCTTGTTAATGTTAAAAGCATTATACAACATCAAATCTGTTAGGTACACAAACAATGTAAAGAAACAGTAAAGTCCACGATGAGCCTAGTAGTTATTTATATTGCTAATATATTGCACTCTGGCAGAGTACCAATACTGGCCGCACGCCTTGTATTGCAGATTTCCGTTAAATACAGAAAAATACGGACGGAAATAATGGATGTGAAATTTGGTGGGCACCCAGCATAACTCTTGCTAGAGGATTACGGGACAGCGGCAGTTTCGTCCCCCCCATCCACCCCAACACCTCACCTGTTCTGTGGACCAGCATCTCTCTGAGCTCCTCCTGGTCACAGGGATGAGCGTAGTCGAACACGCTGTGTCCAGTTAAATCAAACTGCAGAGGACAGAGGTAAACCTCAGTTTGTGATTGTCCACATTCAAGTTCTCGCAATTGGCCCTTACTACAACCCTCTGCATCATGACAAATAAGCAATGTGTACGACGCTCCCTTTGTTATTTCTAATATTATGCAATTACTTTTGGCCCATATTTCACCACACACGCACGCGCGCGCACACACCTCCCTCTGTGATTGACGAACCAACCTGTGCCAGGCCCAAGCACTTGTTCACATTGTCAGAGAGATAGATCATGTCTCCGTCCTCAGATAACACCATGAGGAAGCCTTCCAGAGCCTTCAGATAGGAGCAGCTCAACTGTGCGTCCAACTCTGTCTCCTCCGTGGCCCCTGATTCCTCTGGTGGGTAAGAGAAACAGGTAGGTTATTAGAATCCACCGAGTCGCTTCGCATGGGCTGCGGAGGGATCGATGAGTGGTGTACATGTCCGTGAGCGTATAGATCTCATAGAAAGCACATCTATCTAGGCCTCTACCCCTAAGGCTTCTCCTTCATTGCTCCTCAATATTTTAAAACAGCAATCTTCTTTCTCAGCCTCTCCCTGTCAACCCTAATGTTTAAATGACAAATATAATATCTTAAAACATAATAAATAAATAACAATAACACAGCCACAAAACTGATCTCAAAGCTATTCAAGATGTCAGTAAAATAAATGAATTTTGAGATCATTCTAAAATTGATCTCAGCCCCTACCTCTACTATGGAATACAATGTTTTTATCCACCTTATTCCTGATCAGAGATATTTCCCCATGATTAACAGCACATTAACAACGGTTCCTGTTCGTCATAAAACATGTTTATATTGTTGGTGCAGCCAACCATGGCACACAATGAACCTGAGCTCGTCGCTTCTCTCTGAGCATCGAGCGGACGTGAACAAACAGTAAAGGTTACCATGGCTGCGGACATACAGTAGGTCGCTCAAGAACACATTACATTATAATAATGCATAGAAGTGAATGAACGCCCTTCCCCTCCTCTCCTGACTGGGGCAGGTACTGACCGGAGGTGAGTAGCTTCCGCATGCGCAGGTAGCTGATGGTGAGCCTCATGACGGAGGCCTTGTCTAGGTTGGAGCTGACGTTGTGGGGGAGGGGCAGCTGCTGGGCCAGCTCGTAGAACACCTCCGACTCCTTCCCGCGACGGGAGCGCGCCGCATCACGGGACTTCTCCTTCCTGCGGTCAGAGCTCACCCTGGGGGAAGACGGTCAACACAGCCCCCTTTCACATTAGCCCGTTTGTCACATTCACTAAATATCTCCTTCGCATTACGCTAGCTTACCGTTCTGTGTGTGCTGAAATAATAATTCAATAATTCAATACGTGTCTGCCTTGCTACATGCTTACATTAAGATATTCCATTAACATTCATATTGTGATTTGCAGTCAACCGTCCATCAATCAACCTCATGAGTAGACTTACGATAACCATTTTTGATGGGCGATACATTGTTCCAGAAATAATTGTGATAGACTATATTATTGTCAGAATGATGTAAACAATGTTGTTCCGCTAGTCACATGACATCAATTGTTCGTTATGATTGGTTTATAGTAGTAAAAATAAACCTTGAAGTGAAAATGGCAGGCAGGCAGACGAGGGGACAAAAGCAGAACAACATGGCTATCTTTCTTATGTCAGCAACACACATACAACAAGCAATATTATTGACGTCTGAAAAAAATAATGGAAGTCATGTCCACATATTGCACGACAAGTCGATAGTTATTATCGTGAAAGGCCTACTCATGAGCAATTAACATAACCACAAAAACCTGCCTCCATGCTCCATATCTATAGATATATGTCCCTGTAAATGAACACGCACAGTTTCTCATCCAGTTAAGATTGCCAAGAAGAAGGAGGGGCTTGAGATGCATCTACTCTCCAGTTGTGTACCACGTACACTGATTATATGAATTAAGCTGAAAGTTGGTTGACGTTCCCCAATAAGTCGCCGCCCGCCTTTTCGCTCGCTGTCGCCCGGCGCTCATTGAAATTAATGTCGCTTTGTAGCTGGTGGTGTGGATGCACACCACCAGTTAGTCTTGCTCAGGGACAACTCGTCAGGAGGCGTTGACGGGGTTCGACCCAGGGACTCCTCCATCAGCAGTCACTGACACCCATTTTTTAAGTTCACATTCAGTCTTACATATAGGGTGTTATGTGTTCCCACCTCCGCTGTATTAATTGGGATGCTACAATCGCTTACATTTTTTCTTCCTCCAACCAACATGAGTGTTTGCATGGAAACAGACAAACATCCTCTGGACCAGCCAGCCCATTCGAAAACAAATATCATTTTCTAGCAGTATAAGCAATCAAAAAATGTAAAAGTTTTTTGTATGCTTATAACTTGTCTAAATTAATAACTTTTGAATGGCAAAGTTTCTGACTGTATAGAAAAGTATTTATAAAGCATCGCCAGTTGCAGGCCTAAAAATAGATGCTGACCGCACCGGTCATGACGACCCGGTAACTTGATTGCTATTCTCACAGCAGCCATGTCAGATTACCGTGTATCATACCAAATCGCCAGTGGGTAGATTAAGGGGTTCACTTAAACGTTAAGCATCTGTTCTCACAGGACAACGCTTAAATAAGGTGGATTCATTGGTTCTGGTGCTAACCAGAGCGTGCACAAACACACCAACAGAGCCTGCATCCTGACAGAGAGAGCCTGCTTGCAACGAGTGTGTGCTAACCCCACCCCCTCATTAAACACATGCACATAGACATCCCTTCTTAGTGGCCGCAGACCAAAAGGAAGGGCTGTAAACCGGCATGCAATAACCCCCATCTCACGCTCCCCCACAGCCAGGGAAATGGCACCAATCACATTCACCATCTTGGGCTGAACAATTCTACTGGGGACACTTACCATATGCTTTTCCTGTTGTTGTACGTCATTTACCTCTTTTACAATTCAGGCCGTGTCTATATTTAAGCAATACACGTGTAAACTGGTTATTGTCTCCAAGACAGTAAAACATCATTCACTTTTTACACGTTCCCCAGAAACAGACGAGAACTGAAGCTCATTTGATTTCACTGAGCTCATTGTATTTGTGACAACGGCAACACCGGCGGTTGCCCAGACAGCCTTGCTCTAGAACTCACGTTGGCGAGATCTCCCATCTAGGCAAACTACATGCTGATGGGGCTAAGCCACACGCCTTCCTGCAGAACACATCCTTGCGGCTTCACGTGCACTCTGAAGGACATTGGAAACGCATCACAAACAACGGACTGAAAGACCTTGCATGTGAAATTCAAGCCTCATTTGAAATCGATATGTCACTTAGATATATCACTTAGCACAATACAATTAACCAAAGCTATTTTGCTATTTGAAGCCTTATACAACAACAAGTAAATATTTTGTTTACATAGCATTGTTTTATCAATCCATCCGGTTTAGACTGGCTTGTAAATGTGTAAAAAGACGATAGACGAGAGAGCGCTGGCGGCTTAAGGGACCCTCAACAAATAACTAAAATCATTTTTTTGCTGTGATTATAGATAATAGAAGTTAAGAGTTTGTTTCTAAATGATGAAAGAGCTAGATGAGGTGATACAAATAGCTGTTGCTAAAACGATTGGTTGTCCAAAAATAAAAAAGATCTGTCCAAAGTCCAAATGAACCAGAGATCTGGGCCCAGTACGAGGCAGCGAATGCAAACACTTCTCAATAGAGCGTTCCCATCCTATTCACAAAGCGAATTGTGGGTCTGGTTACACCAAGATATCGTAATCATCCAAGAAAAATACAACCAATGCATTCCTATTCGCTAATGCATGTAAATATGATCAGTGCATAACCTTTAACTATTTTTAAACTGATCTGATCGGCAGTCAGTGCCAATCAACAAACCTACCAAATCCGGGCAGGGCACTCAATCTGTGCACTCCTAAAATGGTCATCTCAAACAAGTGAGCTGCAATGTTACTGTAATAGTCTCAGCCTCTTCCATCAATTATCACTATGTTACATAAGCAACTCGTGCTTAACATCTGAAACATACAGTATACCACTGAAAGTTTGTAAGTAAATTTTCCATTGGCTGTTAGCATTGTCAATCACACGGTTGTATAATCAATTCCATAATGCATGTGCAGTGCTTTATCCGTTGGCGTATTTTAAGCAGTAACTGTATCTTACTTAAGTGATTTACAAGGCCATGCAAACAGCTAGACCCGTTACATTTTGAAACAAATTCCTCAAAGTTTAACGTCCGATCAAATATGAATTATTTTGATTGCATGTCAATCAAAATACTATTGTCAGGTAGGCGGATCTTGACGCAATTAGCCGGCGCAGTGACCCATACTTTCCACAAGTAAAGGCTGGCTTTGCAAGAATACTTACTGTAACTATAATGCACACAAAATAAACTGTACAGCTATGGTGTTTCTGGCAGTGGCAGCATTTGAACTATAAGCTGTGACTGGCTAAGTCTGTAATTATGAGCTGGCAACTCATCTGTCCAAATGTCGGGGAATAACCAAAAACAATGCCACCAATCCATATATAAACAAGCACAAAACAGATTATCATGTGTCCTCTAGAACTATTTTGCTACAAAAACAGATGGACTAGTACTATATAAACTTTGCCTGAGAATGGCTGTTGTCGGAGGAAGCCCGGGGTCCCCGTCTGGAGCCAGGCCCAGAGGGAGGGCTCGTTGGCGAGCGCCTGGTGACTGGGTTTGCCACGGAGCCCAACCGGGCACAGCCCGAAGAAGCAACCTGGCACCAGCCTCCTCTTCATCCTATGGGCCCACTACTAGTGGGAGGAACCATAGGGGTCGGGTGCGCTGTCAAACGGGTGGCAGCGAAGGTCAGGGACCTCGACGGACCAGACCC
>JAODOY010009080.1:9894-29751 GCA_025399855.1 Forbesichthys papilliferus | reverse complement strand
GGTTTTGTTTAAACACCCCCCCCCCCCCCCCCCCCCCACCCACACACACACACACACACACACAGACCCATGCAGTAGATGCACTCACTCCATGTACTGTAGTAGTCAGTATAGTCCCAAAGGTGTTCTTAACCCAGAATCTCTCAACTAATTTGAGCTCCAAAGCAAAACAAATGAGATGATACTACTTCCTGATACAACCTCAATAAGTGAGTTGCTCCACCAGCTTCATTCTCTAATGTGAAAACGATACCCACGTTACATCACAAAATTCAAGCGCTTCATCACTGAACACTTAGTCACTTAGTAGTAAACACATGGGTTAACCTCTGCGGACCACAGATTCTCAAAGGGCATTACCTCCGGAGGCTGGGCTGACACTGCTGTTGGCCTGTTACTGAACCCACGAAAGGAATACAAATGTGCCATGCTCTAGGATGGATCCATTACAGAAAGTATAAGTTCTCCCATTGTATTCGCCCCGATAAAACCCCAGACCTTATGTAATCAGTGGGAGCTGAAGAGAGATGAGTAGAGGGAGTCAATGTTGACAGCCTCCCTCACACAGCAGTAAAAGATGAGTCAGGATGAGAGAAATGGACCATTTGAGCTTATAGGGCTATATTAGTGAACATATTTGAATTTAACGGTGGGTAGTCCAATGAAACAACCGAATCGCACCACCACTGTTGAGATGGACGATCCCGGCCACTGGCTATTGGTCATTTTGACGCTTTCCCAATAGGTCGTGGTTTGCTTGTTTGCAGTTTCCAACCAAAAGGATTCAAGAGTGAGGTCTCTAACAGCACACACTGAATGAGCCCATAATGCAGAAACAGATTTAGTGATGTTCCCGCAGATCTCTGTCTGGGCTCTTGAGTCTGCAGCTGTCTGGCAGTGTGCTTCTGTGTGTGTGTGTGTGTGTGTGAGAGCACGTGTGCGTGTAAGTGAGGCGTGTGTGTGCATGTACGTTCACTGTCCAAATATCCCAACAAGAACAGAAATCCAGGAGAATGTAATGCTTTTCTTCTATAGTGTAGTAGTGTGTGTACTGTGTACTATTAGGTGTGTGTAGATGTGTTGCTGACAGATATCAGTCCACTTACTGCAAAGGTTGCAGAATGTCTTTGCCAGCTACATTCACTGAAGCCAATTACATTTCTTTGTATACCAGATCACTGTGAAACAGACCTCAGCAGACTGCCAAACAACAATAAAAAAAAAAACACATCGCAGACTGCATCAAACACCCACACCCAAACATTTACACCTCAGTCTGTAATATCTAGAAGCATAATTAATTAGATTATTTCCACAAAAGTGATTTGCGTTTAGAAGCCCTCCTTCGGTGCTAATATATATAATTAAAGTCCCACTCAGGTTACAGAGTTCATTATCTGCTTGTTTAAAACTCCAACTGTGTGTGCTTTCGGTCAGCAAAAGCTTTGATAAAGGATTAAACGTAACTGTTTAATATGTTCTCTCTTCACTTTTATATGTTTGGTCAAACACAAACAGTGGGTTTACAGTATTTCCAGTTATAATGCAATGAGAAGATGTCTCTATATTAACTTTACGAAATTGGTCTATATTCATTATTGTTCTTGAACGTACAGTGTTGGACAGATGTTCTGTTAGGGTTTGGATGCTTCATTTCTTGGGATGAAATTGAGTTGGTTCAGTGGAGAAGCTTGAAGGAATGTTAATAGCCCAACAAATGCTATTCATAACCATGTGTAAATTTAGCATTTGGCATTATACTTTATGTGTGTGTGTGTGTGTGTGTGCTATCTGACACACAGCAATACGGTATAGAAGAACCACTCGGGAACTTGAATGTTCCTTCAGGGAACGGTGTGCGTTGGGCGGGACTGCGAGAAGCTTTGGCAGTGACAGCATCATCACAGGCAGGAAGCCCACGAAGCTTGCAATCACAGAGGACAGACAGACGAGTCATGAAGAGACGGTCCTCTTGAGACAAGAGGGAGGAAGAGTAGATCTGTGTTTTTATATAGGAGTGGAAGCAAGCTAAACTGTGGCGCAGGGCAGAGCTATGGCTGGGAGATCGTAGTCGTGACTGTGCTCTAACGCAACCGATTAGATCATAAGATGAGAGAGGATATAAGATGGTAGAGCTGAGGAAAAAGGAGGCACGCTCACTCACACAAGTGGGCTGTTAGCTGTACTTAGCAGAGAGGGGGAAGGTTCACACCTTGGGGGAAAAAGAAATGAGGAAAAAATGGAACTGGGGGTAAAAAGTGAATCCTCCCATTTTGAGCATGGTATTTCAGGTTATCTATTTATTTAGGTAGTGTATGCATGTTGGTGTTCATGTGTTGTCTCCAGTCACAAGTGTGTAGGTGGGTGCAAGGACCCATGTTACCCTGGTAACGCTGCTCTGCATCCTCTGTCCAACAAGTGCACACTATCCCTTCAAAATGTTTTTGAATCAATGTCAAACTGGAATAACAGTATGAGATCGGGGTATAAGCTAGTGGTTAGATCCTCAGAGGTAGGCCTTGCATAAAAAGCCTGCTAAATGATCAAGCAATGGGAAGTCACTCATAGGACAGCCGCTGTATCTACAAAATATACAGAGACTTACAGTATATTCTAAATTAAGCCATACTTTTCCACAAGTGTTTTTCAGTTACGTTAAGCATGGCAGCCAATCAGAATTGAGAGCTGGAATGTGCTTTAACTACAAAGGTGGTTGGCCAAGGACCATTAATGCTCAGTTAGAGCCAAATCTCAAACTTGACCAAAAGGGTTGCATTCTTAAATAACACTTTTTAACTTTATTTTGAGTTACGATGCAGACTGAGATTTTTGTGTTGGCGTCTGTATATCCATTATTTCCGTAGCTCAAATATGTTAAGATAGTTTGATAAAAAAAAGTGTTTTGTTTGTTCTGTTGGTCTGTAGGTTGTTTCTGCCTTGGAAAGACCAAGATTTACCCTAAAACCACTTTCTTGGATGTGAACTAAGGTGATATCAACAGGTTAGAAGGTGCTTTATATCACTTTATTCCCTTTGTTTGCCTTTCTCTACCTCTAGTTCTCTTCTGTGGATGTGTGTGTACTGGGCATGTGCATGCGCGTGCACGTGTGTTTTCATATGGCTTTCTCAGTTAGAATTATATTATGTGTCGAGCATAAATTGAATTGCATGTGTCATAATCGCACATGGAATGTGCCAGGCGTTCGAGTGTAACACTGTGCGAGACAGGCTCACAGGAGGTAACCACAACACAGCTTTGGTCTGTGACATGGAAAGAAATACGAGCTTGAGATTTATGTGGACGTCTTTCAGAGGTCCTGACTAAATCCATGCTTGCCTTTCACCAAAATTTGCAGTGCAAAGCCTATGCGTATGATTCAGTACACCAAATCATCGTTCAGTGTCCTTGGGTTTAACATACACCTATCTCTATGTCTCTGCTTCGTACCCGCTAAAGTGTGAGGTTGCCTGTGGATACGTGACAGTGTGCAGTGTTTGCTGGTTACCACACAGCGGGTAGATTCAGACCCCATGCCCACAGCCCCCAGCAGTGCATCCTCAATCCATCCTAACCCTGATTCTCTCTCCGTGTATTTTTTTCTCTCTCTCTCGCTCTCTCTCTCTCTGTCTCTCTCTCTCTCTCTCTCGCTCTCTTTTTTTCTGTGTCTTTCTGTGACGTCTGGTGATCTAATGATTTGCAGACCATAAATGGAAATGCCCACCCATGAATGATGAAAATGCATTTTCCTATTTCCATTATGCAGGAGAGTACATGCTCACGGAGAGATTTACACCACTGTCTCACCCCTCTCTCTCTTTCTCTCTCTCTCCCTCTCTCTCTCCCTCTCTCCCCCCAATTTCTCTTGAAGTGCTGTTTTTAATGCTGATGTTTTGCGCTTTACATTTGCGTGGGAGCGTCACTCGCCTGTCACTCACTCACCAACTGGAAGGAAAATATACTCTCAAACAAAGGGAAACATTTTGCAGACTCTTGTGTATGGCGCGTTTACAAAGCCATCTTTTATCTGATTAGTTTGCACAGCCTTCATTGACTCCTAACTCATGTCCCTTGAGGGATGTAAACGACTAACTAATGTAAGATTAGTATGCGGGCCGAGCACTTGTGCAGCTGCATGCTTGACTGTTGTTATGCTGGAATGGCAATTATGGTATCACCGTTTGAAACACAAGCCATCAATCCTCGTGGAGTAACACCAGGTTTCTATTTGGGCGTGTTTAGCCATCCTGGCAACAACTTCAGGGCATTTTCATGGTAATCAGCATCAAACGCAAGATGGTTCTGCAACCTATTTATGAATACACATTGCTAGTGGGACATGTTGTGTATATTTTGAGAAAAAGTATTTCCATCTACTGTACCTTGACACTTTCTGAGGCTGAGTTGTGTTCAATCTGGATGTTATGTTGTCTTGAGAACCATCCATTTCTGCCCCAGCAAACTTAAAAAACAAATGGAAACATGTGTATATACTGTATAATATATATATATAGCCTAAATATATACAAAATAAATGTTGTGTAATGCTGGTTTTAACCATTAATTAAATTCCAGAAAAAATCGTCAGTTCAAGCTACATGCTGTTGACCTTGTGTGTCCAATATCCAGACATAAACCTTTTTAGTAAGTTGTCACAGCTCCGTTGCAAGGGGAAGACATGCTTGCTGTGTTTGTGTACTGCACTAATTGGAATTTCAGAAGTGGCTAGCATAGGACTTGTCATTGATTGGACAGTACGTGTAGAATCATAATCTGGACAGTTTATCCAAGGGAAGAACATACACGTGTTCACCTTCTGAGCATTGCCTGTGGCATAATAGACCTCTGCCATAGCCAGACGCTCCACAAGGCATACCAAATCACAATTTATTTCTACATTATTAATATCACATTCATCTAATTAGAACTGTCTCGGGGAATTGCATTTGGGAAAGATATTATTTTAAATTGTAACTTGTTAATATACATGACGTGTGTGAGCTTACTCTCAGCTATGAACCCCCTGCTTTATATTCTCCTCTCAGTAAACCAAACCCCCAATTCTGTCTCCCTTTCTCTTTCCAAACAAATTGTATGGGAAACAGAAATATCATGCACATCCAATCGGCACATAAGTGGATGTTCTTCTAGAGCAGCCAACCAAAGGCCCACAGCCTGATTGGTCTCAAGTGTAACTGTCAGAAAGAGTGGGGAAACAAAATGAGAGGTTACCTAGCAACCAATAAGCGCATTACTAATCTCAGAGATGATTTGGTGCCTTCCAGGGTTTCTTGGGGTTCAAAGCATTTTAGAGTATTGAGAAGAAACAAAATGAAGTAGATGCATGTCCTGCTGTTTTTCTGGGATAATATGTATTCAATATGTACAGGGAATATGTCTATAGTCACTGTCTAAAAATGTAATAAATTATGCCACAGACCATATCTGTCTGATTTGCCTGTTAACTATGTAGCCAAGGCAAGTCTATGTTGACAGTGATCGTCATAATTAATGGAAATGGCAATTTCTCACATGAAGCCACTCCAATTTATTGGAAGAATGGAATATGTTATTGCTGATCCAAAAAGATGCGTTATGAATTGTTGTATTTCTTCAAGAGCTGAATTAATTCACATCCATTGAGTTTTCAATGAGGGGAAAATATGAGAACATATTAGTTTTCTTATTATTAAACAAGAGAATATAATTAGGTAAGTTTAGAGAAAAGCTGGCATTGGTGATAGTTTTTTTTAATTTTCAAAGCAAAAGAAATGGGACAAGAATGGTAAAAAATAAGAATATACCACACACACACACACACACACACAGAGAAAAAAAACATTTGTGCATAGTTTAACAAACGCAATAAGGAAAATGAACACTTAGTCTATTTATTGTTTCTCTTTATTTCAACTGAAGTGATTTTGGTCAGGAAATAACTCCGTATGAGAACCATGGGCCAATGTAATCATTGTATAAATAGGTTTTCATTTCAAACTGTTATTTGGGAAAAAGTGACGCCTTTGTATTAGTAAAGACCGATTATACGAAATGAAACTAATTTGATGAACCTTTGCAAAATATAAAGGATATATTGAAACTGAAACGGTGGATGATGAACTCAATAGTAATTACTTTTTGGTTGTTCCACTGACTATCCTTCTGTGAAATGTCATATGCCCACACATATATAGGCAAATAAAAAAATAAAAAACTCACCAATAGTTAACAAATATTATGAAAAGACTGAAACCCATACTTTAATTTTAGTGCAAAGTATTTCCTCGCCTAGCTCGGCCCGCTGAGCACCTGAAATCAACCTCTCGTGCCGCTGAACTGGGTTGAGAAAACCATGCTCCCCATGGGCAGTAGTTAACCTCTTACTAAGTAACCTCTGTCATATTCACCAGGAAATATCCATAGTTCAAGTGGAGGTGCTTAACAGTTGGTATGGGATCCATAAACAGGAGATGGAATGATTGGAGTGGCCCACTGTGCAACGTCAGGCTGAAGTTTCACTCCTCTGCCTCTGAGAGTAAATCACATTGTATAGAGAAACACAAGCCAGATGGTTATTCACCTAGGTAGGTGTATATGTGGATGATTGAGTGTTCATACAGTAGTATACTTTCTTGTTTTCTGTTCTAGAAACTTAGGAAGCAAGCAAATTATATAATATCATGGAAAACGCATACGGCTAAACGATGCTTGCGCTGCTACATTGGGACATTATTAAACAAAACAAGAACACATTTCATGCAGTGCTAGGGGGAGAGAGCAAAGGATTTAATATAATACTGCAATGTAATGGTCCTCGTCCCTGCCTCTGTTCCACTCAAGTGTTTCTCATGGTTGATAAACTATTAGGAAGGGTCACCTACTGGGGCCTTCTATGTCTTCTCTACCAATGACTCGGTTCTCTGGTGTGAAATATGGAATAGGAAAGTATACAATGCCCTTTCTCTATCACTTTGAAGCACACTGTATAAAAAGCATCCTCGTCAGAGATGTGGATATCATTTAATAACCCTTGTATGGTCTTCGGGTCAAATTTACCCATTTCAGTTTTTCAACCTAAAACTTCATGGTCTTGGCTTATTTTACGTGAAGACATGTCAACTAAAAAGACATATAATTCTATGCCTGAGACACATATAAACATAAACACACATACTCACTCACTCACTCACTCAAATTATATAACTACAGTAGGTTACATTGTTATAATCCAAGCAGCGAAGCCATCAGATATTTTATTGCATGCTCTCTGTAGTGCAGGAACCTACACATTATAATTTTCTTGGGGGAGGGACAAAACAAATCTGGGACACAAAGTGCAGGTCACACAATTAAAATCCTTCACCAGCAACATGAGCAAAAGATTGAGCAAAATATTATCTGCTCGGAGGGCCTTGGAGCTAATGGATGTAAATGGAATTGAAGCTAACAGAAGATTGCAGTGAAAAGAAAGTATATTTCAGATAATGAGGATCATATAGAAATAAATTATAAGTAAACCCCCAGGTCAGCTGCTGAAAAGCCCCACAGCCAGCCACACAGTTAGCCATATGAGCTCCACAGCCAGCCTTATAGGAAGGGCCACACAGTTAGCCATATGAGCTGCACAGCCAGCCTTATAGGAAGGGCCACACAGTTAGCCATGTGAGGTCCACAGCCAGCCTTATAGGAAGGGCCACACAGTTAGCCATATGAGCTCCACAGCCAGCCTTATAGGAAGGGCCACACAGTTAGCCATGTGAGGTCCACAGCCAGCCTTATAGGAAGGGCCACACAGTTAGCCATATGAGCTCCACAGCCAGCCTTATAGGAAGGGCCACACAGTTAGCCATATGAGTCTCACCACAGTTAGCTCCACAGCCAGCTGTATGAGCCCTAAAGCTATTCATAAGAAGAGCCCCACACACAGTCAGCTGTATAAAAGACCCACAGTTAGCTGTAGGAGCCCTAAAGCTATCCATAAGAAGAGCCCCACACACAGTCAGCTGTATAAAAGACCCACAGTTAGCTGTAGGAGCCCTAAAGCTAACCATAAAAAGAGCCCCACAGTCAGCTGTATAAAAGACCCAGTTAGCTGTAGGAGCCCTAAAGCTAACCATAAAAAGAGCCCCACAGTCAGCTGTATAAAAGACCCACAGTTAGCTGTAGGAGCCCTAAAGCTATCCATAAGAAGAGCCCCAAAGTCAGCTGTATGAGCCTGACAGCTAGCCATAAAGCGAGCTTAACAGATAGCCATAGGAAGGGCCACACAGTCAGCCAAATGAGCCAACGACCAGCTGTGTGAAGACCCACTGTCAGCCATACAGTAGGTAGAGCCCCACAACCAGTTGTAGGGAGTGCCCCACAAAGTGTGTAATTTAACTTTTTCCTGATTTGATTAAAGCATGACTTATGCCACTAAGTCTTTATTATAGTGAATTTTCAACATAAAATGTAACTTTATAAAATAACTTTATTACAAAACAATGAATGACACTACCTTTGGTAATTATTATCTAGCAGTCATATATTTTATCTATATTGTTGGGAATTGAGGTAAAGACAATATATGTTAAGGATTTATAATGCGCCAGCAATGCGATAGATCACACCTCCATCCACTAGCACTCAAATGGGTGCAAGTGCTTATGCTACTGTATTTTAACAACCTAAGAAAATGTCAGTATGAAACTAGTAAAAAAAACTTTGTTCATTGTAAGATAGGTCCCACAAACTTTGTCCGCTGGCCAGTTCAGCCAGGAATGAATCAGCCGTTCTGCAGTACTCCCAGACGTCCCGATGGCCAGTCTGTCCCTGACCACAGCACCCAACCCAACCATGTCTAAACAGCCCTGTTTAGCGTGAGCCACTGCTCACCCCAGCCCCTCTCCCACAGGGTGTGTCTATACTGCTTTGTGCATCTGATACAGAGATGCAACCATATGGGTTTGAACCAGAAGACCTTTCTTAGATTGAAATATTGGGCCTTCATTCTGCCTTGTGTCTAGTGCTATATGACATTTCCTTGGACCTGAGACTCAAGTGGCGTTTGTCAGTGTCACTTCCTCGGACCTGGGACTACAATCGACAGATGCTGCAAATGACAGACCACTCTTAATTAACTAACTTTGAAAACACTTTAAATCTTTCCGATGTGTTAGTTCTTATGTACGGCACAATGTGAAAATGATTATACATAGTATTAATATCTTAACATAGTATTAGCATCTTAACCGTCCTGGAGGGGTGGATTCCTCCCTCTGTGGTCCCTTCCCAAGGTTTCTTCACTTTTCCCCCCTTAATGTTAATGGCAGATTTTCCCTGCCCGGGGAAGGAGCAGGTTAAGGAGGTGTTGTTTGTGAAAAGGTAGGCTGTACAGAAAATTGACTTGACTTGACTTGACTTGACTCGACTTGACTGGCTGTATGCATAAGAAATGTACGGAGATGGAAAGGGGTGCAGCATAGGTTGCAACAGCTCCGGAACAATTACGATATGTAAAAGGGACAGCTGGCATTAGGATGTGATGTCTCAAAGCTTTCCTCCAGTAAGCTTGGTATTATTTATTAAAGCTATACTATAGCAGATGTGCCTTTTAGAACTTAGACCAAGGTGTGGGATGTCGCCGCTGTCCGCTGCTGCTAGGATTCTATGAGGCCGGCAGAGGCCACTTTGTGGTATCAACACGATCTAGCCAGAAATGGGCTGACAAGATAATTTAACATCACGACATGTAAACCATACACATGACTATATAAACCAATCATGTTCATTCATTATTCAGCATCATTTCACCACAAACCATAGACACACACTTTATGCTATGCCACAAGTTGGTTAGCATGAGTCTCTTATCAAGTAACAATGTTGGTGTAGCAGCACTATATTCTAGTTAAGCATGTATTATCTGCTATTATTGTTACTAAACTACGCTCAAATGCAATGTTGTTATTGTGTTATGTTACAATTGAGTTACAGTTGAGTGTGTAACGTATACATTGTGTTTAATAAGTAGCCTATACCAGTTATCAAAAGCTAGGGTTCTGATGAAATGCAAGTAACAAACGTCATTAAGCTATTTCTGTTACACTAGCCAAACTCAAGCTCTAAAAGGAGACGTTGCTGACATAAATAAACTCAAGCCACTCAGCTATTCTGTCCTCTGAAACTGGGGGTCGATGTACTGTAACGATGTGTGTCGCCGAAATCTGCACAGCTTGCTGAAACACATGGTTTCTGATACAGCCAGCCAAAGAAAAACTCTCTGAATTCTCTTTTTTCAGGTTTTGTGGGGTTGTCTATCTACTAGATAAACAAATATTGCAGTGAAGCGCTGCAAAGTTTAGTTTTTTCCATATGTCCTCTTCACGGCATGTGACCTGTAATGCTCTTTGTACTATATGGTACATTGTGTATTGTAAGTATATGTAGTCATACGGTAGATTTTCACACATGCTGACATTTTGAATGCTTGTCATTCTCAAGTACAGTCCTGACTTTGTTCAGTAGCCACCATTTACATGGTGCCATATTACATTACGACTTATCAGCAGATCTACACACAAATAGAGTGGCTGTAGGTATTCCCTGTGTATGTAATACAGTACCTGTCTCACTTATCTGTGCTACGTGAGTCCTATGCTGAAATATATTCCAGCAGGCCCCTTTTCCTTTGCGGTGGTACCTTTTGTGTAGATATTACACGATTCAAATCAAGCGAGCACCACTTTGCGCCACATAGCCAGGGCACACATGGCTGTGCACGCATAGATTTGGATATGCACAAGCCAATTACCAGCCACGGTAATGCTTTCGCGGATACCTCAGGTTTCAGGAATGTTCACAAGTTCCCTGCGCTCTAACGAGCTTTTTATTGAATGCTAATTGGCTGAGACAGGAACTGTATTGGCCATTCAGCGGGAATGCTGCCGTGTCCTGGTACTATGGAAGTGTGAAGGGAGGAGATGAATATTGAAGGGGAGATGTAGGGATAATGCAGGTGGTGGAAGCTGGCTAAACGCTGACAGGACAAGCCAATGGAGGGGAAACAGACAACTGACAGGCCTGCAGACACCTGAGAAGACATAGAGGTATAGACACAGAGAGGCAATATTGATCGTCATTAAAACTGCAATTGAAGAGAGAGAGACTCTTAAGTAGCTGCAGTCCTTGTTTTTCTCTTGGTTTAATCACGCTAACTATCCACTTACCAGCAGTTGCATGTTCCTTAACTTTATGAAATAGATGTTTAAGGCAGCCTACACTACTTTATTATGTTAGCTGCCCTAACTTACTGTGAACTCATATTGTGTAGAACAACAATAGGCTGTGTGAGTGCAGTGTTAGTGTGGACAATAGTAGCCACAGTACTGTACCAAAGTAGTGGCTGTTCCTCCATGGGGTTAACACAAAGCATCAAAGTCAGAAGGGTAGATGTGGGTGGGTGGGGGAAGGAAGGAGAATCGAGCACTGAGAAGCAGGAGCGGCAAGCATTTTAACCAAAACAACAGTCAAGGTCAAGGTAGTCTTTGTTATCCCCGAGGGGCAATTTTGGATACAGTCAGCAACCAACACATACAATCATCAGCACCAACAACAACACAACAATAATAATATAGAGAAGTGTAAATTGAGATGAACCATTTAGTAAGTGTATAGCAGCAGTGACAAATTTGTTTTTTATCTTATTAGTCCTACAGTTTGTAAAACTGCTTTCAACCACTAGGGCAGTTCTTAACACACATCTGAGAAACTCTATTTGTGTGCGTGCGTACAGGTGTGCACGTGTGCGTGTGTGTGTGTCTGTGTGTATGTGTGCGTGCGTGTTGAGTTATTGGTCTTGACTAAAGATTATGATCTATTGCACACGCGGGTCAGCTCTGCTTTTCTTTCCGTCTCCTGCCCTCTATTTTATGGTGTTTTTACGTGGTATATTCCAAACCCAAATAAATATATTACATGTGAAAATATAATTCCCAAATATGTAACCCAGCTGTGATGTTATTTTCCCTGTGAGTATTCTCCTGGAGTCAAGTTTCATTACACATTCCCTTCATCTACTACTACATCTCCACAGGCTGACTTAATGTATATTCACCCATAAGACATTTCCTCATTTATCTTATCTTTATCTCTCTTTATCTCCCTTTGGTGACTTATATATCTCCATCCCCCTGCTCTTTCCATCCCATTCATCTCTGCAGGCGGAGTAGAGGCAGTGTGACTCTTACAGGATGCCCAGACATGAACTATGACCCAGCACCCAGACTCCCTCTAAACTGTCACGTGATTTAAAGTGGCAAATACATTAGCTGTAAATTACCTGTCAAACACCTGCTGGCAAATGAGGCGGGAGACTATTCTCACCAGAGAACAGCTGCTAAAAGAGACCTGACAGGACACCACTGTTTGACCAACCACTGTTTGACCAGAAATAGCCATTTGACACCCCATTATCACCACCCACAGGACTCTGTCAATATTATTAGCCGTTGTTTGGGAGTGATACATATTGCTAGTGACACATTGAACTTCCATAGGCACGTGTTCTCTGTGGGACATGTACAATCCAGTGATAGTCTGAATTAATCAGACCTGACAAGAGGAGAACTCCCTTGGCTGTCTCCAGTCACGATGCATTGTTTGTCTCCCTGTCTAATTGCTCTTGCTTGTGTAATTAGCTAATTGCAACCCATTCAGATTTAGATTTAGAATTGACTGTCTAACTGAGTGCAATAAGTGCTGTATTGCAGACACTGTATGGGAGAGGTTCATTTAGGGATGACCTGGCACAACGAGACTCAGGGTCTCAGATGAGTAATGGAGTCAGAGAGGATCGACATCAACGGTCGTTTATTGATAGGGCCTATGTCAATATTTCCCAACAAATGCACGTATAGGCCGATACATAGTTGAACAGTGTTTTGTTATTTAGGGACATCCTATCTCATCATCTTTGTTCACAAATATATAACCTTTATCTCTAGAATCAAGTCAACGCTACTTATGGATATTTACCTTCTGTCCTAGCTTTCTCCAAACATTTGGTGTTTGGAGAAAGCTTCTATAATTTACCATTCCTTTGTTAATGTAAAACGTAAAGATAACTATCTATAAATATTATGAAACTCTCAAGTACCTTTATTGAGTTCGACTTGAGTGAGTCTGGAGAACCCTGACTTTAAACTATTGCCAGTAGATACCAGCTATTTGGAGAAAACACATTAAAGCTCAAAATGAAAGGTAATATACAATGACCTTCTCTCAGGGACCTATCTACATTATTCAAGCTTAGCACAGCCTATATTTGATACTGAATTGGTTAAATGGCACAGCCTAGCTATGTATTATTCATCCACCTGCTGCATGGGGTTTAACCTGTACCAATGCTAGAAAGGTTTTTCACAGAAAATATTTTTTTTTATTTGAATGTAAGCATTCCGTAAAGGAGACATACAGTGAGAATGTCTTCTTTGTTTGAAGAACATATAGCAGTTAAAATTAAAATAAATGTTAATTATGTATTAAAAAGTGACTAGAAAAATAATGCATTCCTACAACATTATACACATAAGAATATGTGTTAATTTTCTTCCATCACTCCATCATATCCAGTTAGTTAATCTTATTAAATGTATTCTACAAATTACAACCAAAATGTTAAGATACTGTAAGATCATGTATAACTTCATAGTAATATTTTGTGTAATAAACAGATTATTTTTGTTATCAAACGCACCTACAGTATCATCTGGTTGGGCTGCCATACTTTTTGACCGAGGTGACTGTGTGAAGGCTGCAGGTGTTTGCATCTGTCATCTGACCTGAACAACCAGCAGTGTTCACCGTATGGAGCCTGACCTTTGCCCTTTGTATCTTTCAACACTCCCTCTAGCAAGACTCACCGCACTGATGGATAAAACACTTGGTGCATGTGTGTAAAGTAGAGAGGGGAAGAAAAGGTTGTGCATTTATAGTCAAAACCTAAACAAGTATGTTTTTGTTTTATTTTTTACAAAATTTGCCCAATATGCATTTATTTTTATAAAATTACACGCAGATGATCTTGTACTTAATATTTTGTTGGCATATTTGGTTGTCATGATAAACAAAGTGAGACATATGGTATGCCACTATTCATAATACTTGCATAAATAATGATTCAAAAGTTAATCATGTATATACTTGGAATATGTGACACACAATGTAGGGACTTTGGTTTCTAAAAGGTCAAAGGTGTAATTGAATATTGTATATCAGGAAAGAGAGTGTCAGCATTTAACATTTCTCATTATTTAGATTTATAGTGCATTACACTCATTTGTTGACAATATGCTGGAAGCTAACCAATAAAATGAAAAGCATATTCATAAGTATGTGTTATCTAAATCAAATTATATTTGGAAACACAGGTTTTCTTCTGTCCTTTCAAAACTTCTGTCCAAATATTACAATAGGCATTGACTTCTTGAAAGTTTAAATGTCCCACACACCTTTTTACCAAACATTTGACACTTGCCAAATCTCATGGTAATCTTACCAAAAGTCTAATTAGACATGGCATGTGACAGGTACAGCTCCAGTTATCACTTGTCAGTCAGCATAATTGATATGCATTGTGTGGCTTGTTGTTTATTGTTCTGGGACGAACCTTCCACCACGGCCCACAGGCTGTCTGTCTGCTCCATGTCAGTAGCAGCTGGGACGAAAAGTCCGTAGAACATTTAAATGAATTTCATGGCAAGTGGCTGCTCCTGTGCTAACTTAAACAAGAGGGATTCTGGCTAGTGTAACTTAATTAGATAGTTCCCCCTATGCCCCCCCCATCCGTCATTTGTTATAACCCATCCATCATCTTGCCTATAATTACTCCCTACAGCTCCCTCTCTGCCTGTCACTGGCTGTGTTTAGAAGAGGGGCGAGCACCGCACATGTCTGTTCTCAGAGTGTCTGCTAAAGTGATTAGCACTAAAGTCATGCAGGCCAACCTCATCAGTGGCAGGATGAAGACAGTTGAGAAACACTGAGGTGTATTCGATCCCAGTTCCCAGGCGAGGGGTGATGTTTCTATCATGAACTTCCCCAGGTTTACATTAGTGCCACTGACTACTACTGTATTATTACTTCAATGTTCACAGTAACACCAGAAACAGAAACCACTTTTAGATCAGGACTAAGCGATTGACAAAACAGGGCCAGAGAGAAACAAAGATAGAAATGAGGTGAACTAAAGAGGAGGGGTGTTTGATTTGGTGGCCGTTTCACATGAAGAGCACCATGCTGTGACCATATGCTAGTCCAGGTGGACTTGGTATCCTGGCAACAGTATCAAAGCAGCAGGGGCAGTTGTGACAGAATCCAGAGGACTTTGCGAATGGGAGAGTCAGAGAGAACAATGCGGTGATCATCTGTCGACGGGTAAGATCACCTGGCCTGGCTCAGCAAGACTGGCTGTTTGACAACTCCACAGGGACCTCATTCAAGCATCTCCCCTCCCTCAGACACATGTTGGCATGAAATCGACAACACATAGGAGCATTTGTTTAAATTATTTGATAAAACTCCAACATGTTGTCCAGGTGTGTGTGAACAAGTGAATAGAAAAAATAGAAAAAATAAATATATTCTTAAATTTGGAACCGTTACGTTTATCTCGCAAACTCAGAAACCAGACGCACATGACTTAATGAAACCATATAAAGTCAAAGCTGATGTTTAGCAGTGCAGCAAATCTGTGAATTATTTTCTTTGCTTTTTCACCTGCGTATGCCATTTAAATAGCTTTCCTTTTGATAAAATAATGTAATCATTTATTTCTATTTCTCATGTATCTGAAAACTAAATCTATACACTCAATTAAATAACAATTTTAACTTAATATTGTGATAGGCCAGCTTGACCTGAGGCTACGACTGCTTTACTGCTAGTACCGGTGCAGGCTACTCAAACATGCATTGAACATAGTTTTATGAGTTTTTATATGGTTTATTTTCAGCAGTGTTTTCAAGGTGTTAATGTTGCGCATTAATTCTGCCTTGCCGTCCAGACTAGAGTAAAGGATACAGGCGGCAGAATGTAGTTAGTTGTTGTTCAACACAGCAGCAGCTTGGTCACACAGCCTTGTGTAGGAATGATGTTACGTTTTGATAACCAGTCATGTATCTACTAAGCACATTATTTCATGAATGAAGGTTAAATTATATCATAGCACAACATCACATCCATTCTTGCCCGCTAAACAGCCATGTACCCAAAAGCACGTATTACTTAATGAATGAAGGGAAAACCATAGCCGTTCTTGCCGCTACAGGGCTATGATAGACACTCTAGGTGGCTAGGTGCTAGCTGCTAGCAACAACACAAAGTGATAGGCTATTCGGTTAAACAAGAAACGTTCAAATTAAACAAAGACATACTCTATCTTTGTTATTATCACGGACGTACCGTTAAATGTTTTGGATGATATGACTGATCAATGACTCAGATAATAACATTATTTAACAAACAGATTTACAGATTTGATCATCTGCAAATATTGAACATTAAACTTTTACTTACGGTTTGTGTACCGTACTGGCGATCAACATCAGTTCCTTGCCTTGCATATTACGCTGATACTATGTAGCTGGCCATATCCTCATAGGGGCGTTACCAAACAAACTGTGTGCAGTTATCTACGCAACATACTGTGTGCTCTCATTTGCCTGTATCTCCGCCCCTCTCCCTTTTTTAGGCAATAGAGACCAGGAAGCAATTGAAAGGCGTACTATTTCTCCATGTCACATCGACATTGCTAATTCCAAAAACAACTAGATATTGTTCATGGTTTTCATGGAATGAGTCCTTTAAATGTGTTGAATAGCACAAATGTCACTCTCTAATGAGTGCAATGTGTTTTTGTGCAGTACAGTACTTGGCCTGTACAGAAGAGGCCAGCCTCAGTCCCAGCACATACAGGGCTGCAGCGCGCTGCATGGGGGCCCTACCAGCTGGTAAATGCACCCAGAGGTCAGAGAGACACGTGGGACCCTTCCTGTAACCGTCCCCAAACCTCCGACCAGCTGCCTCCTGCTGGCACTGAACATTATTACATACAGACGTTGTTCTGTTCCCTCTCGTCAGGGTGGAGAATCACGTCACATGTCTCAAATCACAAGTCACAAGACTATAAGGAATCAGTGTATCATGTTTTAGGTATTGATTTCATATATCTTAAGGAAGCATCGCAGGTTTCTTAGTTCCTTTTCCATATGGGGTCGTGATACGTTGTGTTACATATTTAATTCCAATATGTAATAGTAGCCTACACTTTGCTGCCTACATGTTCTGGCCCATTGTATTTTTTTTTTCTTCATGCTTGACTATAACCTAAATCTTTAATTAGATCAGAGCAGACAGGTGGTTGGAATGAGAACACCCTAATTGTGTAGCCGAACACTCCCATTAGGATTAATAAAGTGAGGTCTAATTCTCACAGCACTGAATAATTCAGAAGGGCAGTGCAGTCTCAGTTCCTTTTATTGTGTCTTTGTCACATAACTGCTGACAAAATAACACATCATTTGACCATGTTATATTGTTGTATGCTTTACCAATGCACTGTATAACATGTTGATTTGATGTCTGCTTGTCATTTTATTATTTTTTGTATGATCTCTTAGCTGCGTCAAAATGAGATGTTACTGTAACGATTTATGTAATTAATTGTGTTACTGGGTGTGTAATGAAATGCCATAAAGCATGATTTAGTTCAGCTAGGACATCCTAACCATCTGTTGTGAATATGTACCACAAGACTTTATAATTAACTTAACAATTTAAGGTTGAGTTTTGCATCATTGAGATATTGAAGCTGTTCTCAACAATTGTGTTTTGTCTTGCTAGCAAACTGAATATATGATTCAATGGTGTGATGTTATGTGTCCTTGCTAAAATGCCTGTAATGGCAAATCAATAGTGAAAGATAATGGGTTATATGTAGCAAAAGCTGTTGCTAATCAGAAGATGTAGGAAATAAATGTAATAATACATTTATCTCTAAGGGAAAGGAAAAATACTCAACAAACAACATTTTAGAGCTGAATGCCTCCAAAAAATTCCAGGCAGTTGAATTTTCCATAAAAGCACACAGCATTTCAGCCTACAGAATAACATGAATTCCTGTTTTAACCACTACCCTCAACATACATGCATTCAGCAACCCCATTAAATTGCTTTATATAATAATCATATTAGTCTGGCTGGGTTTACTTAATCAAATTAATCTGACTCTATGGCAAGCAAGTCTCTTGTTAATGCCATGTGTAAACTAGAGGATGAAGTATCGACATTGAACATTTCTGAGCATTTTTCGCTTGCTGGAATGTAGCCCAGACAGCAGCACTGCCAATATTTCAGCATTATAGCTCTCAGTCAGGGAAAACCATGGCCAAAACCTCTGCTGTGGGTCTCTATTGCTTGTGTAAAATATGAGCATCCCAGAGAGATGTACTGTATACATTCAGAAAGAAATCAAAATCATAATTAAAGACTACACTTGATCTTTGAGTTTGCTTGATACTAGTTTATCTTACTAAGATGTGAAGAAGTCCCAAATTCAGAATAACTTTTTTTTTATAGCACTGCATCTGGGAAAAGGCTGAGGGACAACAGTGAGACTATTTTGTGTCTTTTATGAATCTCATAGATCTACATGAATACATTCTGCCTAACAAATTACTTGGCTTTATACTGTAGGCTATAAGCAAATCACACTACATGGACTAAATATAAGGATTCACAAGGAGGATACGAGGCACATCATCGTTGAAGAATAATATGGGGGAAAAAAACCATGAAAAAACCAAACAAATACCAAGCATTCATCGGCACGACACAGCCTTTAAATCCTTTGCTCTAAACTGTAAAATAAACACTAAATAAGTACAAACGCTGTAGACCAGGGATGTCCAATGTTCTCTGACACCTACTCAATACAGCGAGGCCAGAGTCCCATGCAGCAATCTGTCTCCAATCTTCCACAGTCAGGGGCCAGCTAATAGTAGAGAAAGGAAGTCCGCGTATGCAGCTGTTTTCAGGCCACGCAGTCTCACACACTAATGCCCTGAGTCCTGTGCTATTTTGCGTGGAAAGACATTTCAGATGAAACGGACGTGGAGGGCTAAATGTGGACGGCGTGTGACGCCGGGCTCGCGGATAACGAGCCACAGGTGGAATTTGAATTCTGCTGCGTTGCGGCCCAGAGCGCCGGACGAGGCTGAGCGCTTTCGCAGGCTGCCAGCGCCTGCGCTCATTCAGGAATACCATTCGGTTGAAACGAGCTGCTGCCGCTGTTGACACGGCTGCTAAACCTTTCAAGGTGAAAAGGGAAAAAAGAAAAGCATCTCACCTCATGCATGCCAGACCCTTATTTCTGGTTCATTATACCTCTCTCCGTTGTGTGTGAAGCCATGGTAAGTATTGTGGAGCGGGTATAGAATAAGGAAGTGATGACATCTGTGTTGTGTTGGATGTGGTTAGATGTTAATTTGGAAGAGGTGAGAGAGGCTAGCACCTTTGGCTACAAAGGTCTCCCGGGTGAACACCTCCCTATTCGTACAGGCTCACTGTATTCCGGAGAGGATACTGGGAAACCCGAGAGAGCAGGGGTGAGGAGGAGGAAAGGGAGGCGAGGACAGACAGACAGACAGAGATAACCAATGCATGCATGGAGGCCCACAGGCTATGGGCGCTTGAACTCTGTGGTAAACTTGGGCAATGAGGTTAGCATCCCTCTCAATTTTCCCTTCAACTAAAACCACTGCTCATATGGTTGAGATTGATCCCCGATCAAAGAGAATAGCCAATTAGACACAGGGGGGGGG
>JAODOY010009052.1:0-29752 GCA_025399855.1 Forbesichthys papilliferus | reverse complement strand
GGTCATTGGGGTCTGCATAGAGGGTGAAAAGCCCCCCCCCCCCCCCCATCCCCACCTTCCAAAAGTTGAAAGTGAAAAGCTCGTCCATTGTATCCTCTCTGTTAAAGTATATTCCCTCTGGCACAGCCCTGCTGTAACACACAGACATGGGGGGGGGAGTGGGGAGTGCATAGATCGTGCCCAATACATGGATGAACCTCTGTGACGTCACCCTCAGGCTTTCTAAAGAACGTGTTGGAAGCTCAAGCTGTGCTGGCTCTGGCCGTCTCCATCTTTGCAGTACCTTACTCCACCTGTAACGCCCCCCCTATCCATTATAATGGAATACATGTATGGCTACATATATTTTACAGTGGACATGAGTAGTGTAGAGACTATAGAGACCAAACGTTTTTTTTTCCTTTCTTTTTAACCAGGCTGTGAACATGTTTACTTCTGCTGTAAAGTTGGACATTTGGGGACGGACTCCCCTTTTTTGCAGCCAGCTTCAAGCGGCCATTGTCCCAGGCTGGGGGCAGAGCTAGATGGGCTGAGCTGTCCCCCCGAAACTGCCACCGCTGGTAATGTGACATATGGATGCCGAGGGAAAGAGAGGGCCTCTACTACATACACGGCACTCACATCCAAGTGAGCACAACCTCCGCTATTAAACTTCCATTTGAAGGCTGAGGAAATACCATTCATGCTGTGTTAGTGGTAAAAGCACTCATATACTCATATACACGTGCGTGTGTGTACGTGTAGGTGTGTTTAGGTGTATGTACACACGTGTATGTTGTACTCAGTGTTGGGTAGTAACTTGTTACTGTAATGTTATTACTTTTTTCAGTAATTAGTAGTGTAACTAATTACTTATTCCAAAACAGTAATACTATTACAATTACTAATCCAAGAACAAGATTTCTTGTCCTAGCAAACATAGGGTAGGCTAATTAAACCAACATGTCCAATCAGCTGGTCTGAGAGGCTGCAATGTTTTCACTTTGGCTGATTGTGACTCCTAAGGTTCATTATTGATACAATAAAGAGGATTCCATTATAAAATGAGCTGGCTACACAGGTTGTCATTTTTAAGAAGGTAGGTTAGTGATTGTAAATGTAATGTATACAGTATAGTAACTTATTACTCTTCTTTACTTGAATTACTATTATAGAACCTTGCCCAACACTGGTTGTACTGTACAGTGCAGTCCCTTTACGAAGGGATCTTTTGTGATTGCAGACAGAAGACACACTGCTGTGGACATACCGTATTCATTCATCTCACATCCCCTGTCTCACAGCATCCATCTTCAGCAAATCAGCACGTCACAGTCTGAGCCTGGGGATCACTGCACTGAAGATGAAACGCAATGCAATGCTAACTGAACAGCCTCATTGCTGAGGATATAAGGGTGTGGTGCACATTAAATCGTTTCATTTTTGTCTATGCTAGCTACTGTGGTCACTGGTTATATGCCTGTATCGTAGATTCAGCCTTTTCTCTTCATCAGCACTATGTCACATAAGAGACTCGTGCTAAACTGAAACTATACTATACTATACTGATACTGTGTATCAGACGTTATCAGATGTAAGCTTTCAGTACCCTCAGGAACTGAGGGGCAGTAGACTTCCATTGGCTGATAGGATAGCATTGTTCCTAAGGCTCTATGCGTATTTACGACACAATGCTAACAATGCTTTCATGAATAATTTAAGTCTTTTCGTTTCAGATTTACAAGACCGACATATACAGCATAATGTCAAGTAGGTGGGTCTTAATGCAGTTAGCCAAAGCAATGTCTAACACCATGGCTATTCAGCTCCGGTCCTGGAGGGCTGCACCCTGCATGTTTTAGATCTCTCCCTGCTCCAACACATCTAGCCCTGCCATACACCATACACAAGGAAAGGCTGGCTCTGCAAGATTACCTATACTAACTAGTAATAATGGAATTGGTCTTTCAGCAGTATTCCTGTGCTGGATAGTACAATGCAAGACAAGGTTACTATATTTATTTAAAGATATAAAGACATTGTGTATACTGTATACTCTAGGCAAGTAAGAATAACTGTACTGTTCGCCATTTAATTCTCGTGTCTACAATGCCAACTTCTATCTCCAGTGGTAACAGATATTCTCAGATTACTCCAGTTTGCCAGACTGAACTGTTGTGGCATTGAGCACCTGTTGTGAATATGTGGTTCAAGTGTGCTTTAATACGGAAGCCTAATAAGGCTGGCAGATTTTTTTAAATGTCGTTATCTCAAGATCACAGTTAATTAGTTAGTTATCTCAAGATAAAGTATTTCCCTGGCAAATTAAGACTAGCCTGGCCACAACTACATTTTTTGAGTGATCCACAATTATCCTTTGATCAAGAAAACAAACGTTTTCTCCTGATAAATTATCTTGTTATCTTGAAAAAACAAAGTTATCTAGAGATAACTACATAATTAACTTGTGATTTAAAGATAACTGCATAAAAGATATTTGCAGTGTTTCAAAACTATTTCACCTATATCGAATGAAAGTCAGTTAATGTGTAATTAATCTAGTTAATTAAGAATCAATCCTCTTTTACAATCATTTGAATTTTACAGTACTTCATTAAGCTCATTTAAGATAATATACCGCTTTTGTTGTGCTAATTATGAGAAAATGGAATGAGCTTGCCTCCTTGAGGGTGAAGTAAAATCCATACTGTGCGCGATAAGCTGGCTTTCTTCTATCTTCCATCTAAGGAAAAGAGACATACTTTACATACTGTAAAACCATCTGCAATAAAATTGCCTTTACACAGCAAAATAAACGTCTTTAACGCTCCCATGAGACACACCAGAAGGTTTATGTGTGTGTGTGTGTTTTGTAGCTAGTGTACTATCTTAATTGAGTAAACAAACCAGACGACTTCACAGGAACATCGCAGCCCAACAGAAGTCACTGCAATCTACATCTGATTGGCTCAAACTAGATGTCGTGGCACATTTGGCACTGTGTCAACTAATGAAGTGAAGCTAATCCTAGCATGTACAGCTTCTATACTGTACATGTGTTAGGCAAAGAACAACCTCTTCCCGCGCACGCACACACACACACACACACACAGCTCAACAAACGTGTTGGAAAAGAAAAATACAGCATGTGCAAAGGACTGTTCAGTAGCAATCAAGGACGTCTTGCACGCGCTCAGTCCGGTCACATCATTTACATGCAAAGGAGGTTTCAGAGAGTAGCTCTTTACATGTATATTGTCCTTGGTCACAGAACACTGGAAGTCACCGTGTCTCATATGCTTTATGCTAATGGTCAGCATGAAAAGAAGTATCAAGGTATGCGTGACAACCTGCTTACCCCTGCACAGCTCTCTTCATTTTATAGGCTAATTGAAATTCTTCGATCACCTTGCATCTGTCTGTAATGTGCCTTTGTACTGTCTGTAATAAGCGTTGTATTGCTGGATTCTATATATAATGTGCCATTAGACTGCTGCATGTACTTTTGCAAATTCATTTGTCCAGGTCTATGTCTTGGGGAAACGAGAACTAGAGACTGGAAAAAGTGATTATGTGTGAATGCATTGTGAGGATGCGTGCTCCAACGAGAAAATTAACAATTGGATAAGCAACTGGCTCTCTTCTAACCATGAGCACTATATTTATTTTCTTATAAGGTAAAAGAGTCATCAAATACATAAAGAGAGACGCTGGTTTTCTTGTTTCAGTTCCACCTCATTGAACCTCATGTCAAAACAAACTAGTTTTTATACACTATGCATACAGTATACAACTATATATTCAGTTCAAGTAGATTTGGCATCTGTTTACAATGCATTGCCCCATCAATGCTGAATATTTAATTTGGATTATATAACCTTGTCTGCTGGAAAGTAAGTCTGTGTGAGCAAACGTTTGAATGTGTGTGTGTGTCTTGCTAACATTATACAAAACAGGTGTTTTCTCCAGATATACAGTACAGTATAGATGCTGATTCCACAAATTAGAATATCCTGCATTGCCAAAGAATTGTGTTGGACTCATATTTCTGCCACAGATTCACAAGACCCCTTCAACTGTCTGTAATTTTACCCAAATATTAGAATTCAGGAAGGAAGGAAATTAATTACCAGCCGACCATTTGCTCACGTCCAATTGTCGCTGTGTGGAAAGTACAAATTAATTTCTGCAACAGAATGTCATGGTGGTGTCTTCAAGGCATTGACTGTCTGCTGTTGAAAACGTTATAGGCTTCAGCACTGACTGTCTCCTGTTGAAAACGTTATATGCTTCAGCACTGACTGTCTCCTGTTGAAAACGTTATATGCTTCAGCACTGACTGTCTCCTGTTGAAAACGTTATAGGCTTCAGCACTGACTGGCTCCTGTTGAAAACGTTATAGGCTTCAGCACTGACTGGCTCCTGTTGAAAACGTTATATGCTTCAGCACTGACTGTCTCCTGTTGAAAACGTTATAGGCTTCAGCACTGACTGTCTCCTGTTGAAAACGTTATATGCTTCAGCACTGACTGGCTCCTGTTGAAAACGTTATATGCTTCAGCACTGACTGGCTCCTGTTGAAAACGTTATATGCTTCAGCACTGACTGGCTCCTGTTGAAAATGTTATAGGCTTCAGCACTGACTTGGTTTTTGCTGTGGATTTTAATTAGGAGCTTGCTGATTATGAACCATCAGTTCTTGATGGAAGAGTACGCAGGCTCAAGGCGTAGGCTCCTCAGTTCACCGTTGGCCGCTGGACAGCCTGCTTCAGCTGTCCAGCTGTCAGCATCTCACATTATACAGTAAAGAGTAAATAGTTTGATTCCATCTTCTAGATACAAAAGGTCAGTCTTCTGCCCTGAGCAACAGAGAAACAGAGCTGATAGCTATAGCAACTATAGCCTGACTCTGCCCGACTATGCTCTCAGCTCAATGTGTTTCGCTGAGATTACGGTCTGTAAACCCTGATCACGTTAGTGTTTGCACAGCCACCCTGCTGGCGGCCCAACCAGCGTGGGGTAGCGAGAGGACGTTGACGTCAAGAGAGTTGAAGAGGCGATCAATTCAATTGTAGCAACGCCGATTGGTTCAGCGCTGTCCAACAGAAGGAAAGGACTGCGAACATTTCCCAACGGCGCATGGCCAGACCTACTCACAAAGTGAATATGTTCTGGGTACACCAGGCTAATAGCAACATGCCAATATAGACCTTGACATGGTGAGGCAGAGATGTATAAGTTATGGTACTGTAAGCTGTATTTGGGCTTCCAGAAACATCTTACTGCAATCCTTAAGCTCCGTCCACATATACTGTACACGATCTTCCATTGGATCCATGGGGATTTAGGCCAGGCTGGGCTCTCAGCATGGATCATATCTCTACTTTGGATTTATGGGGTCACTAACACACACTAAGACATACAGCTGCATAGACGTACTGTTGACAGTAAATCATTGAGATGGAGACCCACTGCTGTCAATTTGCAATGTTGGACTGTGTGTGTGTGAGTGCTTGCGTGCATGCGTGTGCGTGCGTGCGTGTGTGCGTGCGTGTCAGCCACAAAAAGAAAGAATGAAAAACACACATCTTTCTCAAATCCAGCACAGAAAGTTTCTGTAATAGAATCCTAAAGTGGTAGTGTGGACTTATTGCTTATAATAAAGGGGCATTCTGAGATTAATAATAATAATAATAATAATAAAGATACTGTTTTGGATGTGACTAATGTAATTATGTTTCAAACATGGCAAGTCAGTTTGCAAGTAGAAAATGTAGGTGCCTTTTGTGCTGTGAGGGGCAGTGTAGGACAAAATGTTGCATTGTCCCTTTAAAAAGTAGTTGCTGAACCCGGATATACTGTAACGTAGGTCACCTGGGGCCGGTTTGACAGACTGCAGATAGAACATCGTGACAGCTTTTATCTAATTCACCACACAACAGCCAACTAGAGGATCTGAGCCTTTAAACTGTGTAAACGTTCTTCACTGCCTTTGAATTTTATTAGCGCTGTTTTCAATTTTGATCGTGAGACGAGATGGGTAGAGTTTTGGGGATGTATGGAGGTATATACCTTGTTTTATGGCTTTTATTGTCCTCTTGTGCCTGTTCTGTTCTGCTTTATTTTGTATCTGTGTTATAGGTTACAGTGTTTTTTCCATAATACACCAGTGAATTTCTCCGTTTATGAAAAAATAAAATTGCCTTGCAAACTGAGGGAATGCTCAAGACAACTCACAAATGTAAACTGTAAATGTTGTGTTATATCTCTCAACTTCTCTACTGTAATTACAAAAAATACACATCATTACTCAGGTGATTTTAGATTTTAAAAATGTTATTTTATTGTTATATGCTCGGCAGCTATCTTGGTAACACCTAAGAAGACCCTAGCTAAATGAATGGAAAGAGAGCGATAACTGCACTTTAAATAGTAAGCTTTGACAAGCTCTAGCAAGTATACAGTACACCCAAGAAGACATGGGAGGGCCAGAGATGGTGGAGGACTGGTTCAGAGGACCAGCAGAGGAAAAAGTCATTGTTATTTTACCAGGAAGTCCCATTGAGATGAAGCAATATATTTTATTTTAGTTGTTTTATAAGAGAGCCCTGGCCAATGCAGCAGTCAAACAGAAACACAACATGTTAAAATACATATACAAAATGAAACAGTATTTATAGAAATATCCACACAAAAACAGAATCAATCTCAATCCAAGAATCTATCTCAAGAAACACAAGCGTCTTCCTACTTCACCACATTGCCCTTATATTCATCAATGGATAGAAATGTATGTAATTTAGTTTCAGCTCTGCTAGTTATTCCACGCCCAATATGCATAGTAGGACAAATCCAGGAAAACCACGACTCATGTTTGTATACCAGTACACATACAACACAACAGAAAGATGCCATGTGTTGTCGCAGCTACGTACGACCTGATCTTATCGTAGGACACAGTGAAGGACCACTGGACATTAAAGGTATACTCAGCTATTGGAAGCAAATTAATGTATCCCAAGTCCCGCCTCTTTTCCCCTGTCCTCCAATAACAGTTGGGCTTTTATTTTTTTCATCCAACAGAAGTGCCGTCAATCGTCTGTTTTCCTGTAATAGCTTTCTTTGCTGTTTTGTCCCACCTAGTTACAGTAACTAGGTTGGACATGTGAAAGGGGCAGAGTTTAGGATTGGCTAATTGTAAGATAATACACTTTTTGTCAAATTCACCAAACATCTCCTCATATTTCCCTAGTTAACCGTTCTCTGTGTGCGTGTTGAAAAAATATTCTGACACTTCCACACAGCCCTGGCTCTGTAAATAGGATTATAAACACAGTGGCGAACACCGCCACTACTACTACTACGCCGTAGTACTGCACTTTGCTACACAATGCGTTTCTGTGTGTAAGGCGGCCCCATGGAGGGATATTGTTATGATTTGAGCTCAAAGTTAGCAAGCGTTCTCGAGAATGACTGACCCTGCCTTTAAGCAGCATCCACCGACGACGTATCACGCCTTCCACAAGCATCTGTGACCCACACCTGCTGCCAAGTTGCATTTCTGCCATACGTTTATAGAAGCCACAAAACGATAATGGGCCTTCGGTGGCCTGTGTCCTCGTGTCCATAGCGACGTGATGATTTGGCAATGTCACCGAAGCGCCTGACTGCACTCGCAAATCACAACTACACTCTTTTATGCCTGTGACTGTTATGGTCTCTGTTTTGCTAATCCACTGAGCTTTCCAGAGGGTAACATAATACGCTACGGTTTGTATCAGTGTGTCTTAAACGTGGAGTCAGCGATGCTGGAGAAGGACTGTTGACATTTAAAAAAAGAAAAACTCTCCCTTCAATGCCGTGGACGCATGTTGCCAAGGCTGGGAAAGTGTTGTGTGTTGTGGTCTGCACCACTTTGTTTGTGTTCCTATTTACAGAGACAGGGTGGTTTGGGTACACCAGGGCCATATAGAGAGAGAGTCGTGTCAATTAACCTATTTTTCACAGCAACGGAGCCTGAAAATAGTTTCCGGAATTTAACTAAAACTAAAAGTACCCTATAAATTATATTTTAAATGTGAATCGGTGTATTTATTGACTACTAATTACCAAAAAATTAAGTTATATATATATATTTATATTCAAATTTCCCACCAAGCCCTTCCTGGAACTATTGTGCCATAGGTTTTGCCTCTCCATGAACCATGTGACGGTTGAAAATGTCAAACTTCCGTTGGCGTAACTGTTCTTTCCATGGCTCTACGGCAAGCTATAGCAAGCCCTCAAGAGATTTTCACTGATTTTGACAAAAAAGCGGATTAGCTCACAATCACCGACTCCACCTTTAAACACTATTTGGAATGCATTACTTCAGCAACAGGTCGGTCACTTTTAGTCATCGGCAGTAAATTAATTAAATTGGATCAGCCCCATAGATCATATACAACTGTCCAATTGTTACAGATACCGATCTAGCTATTTAAGTCATTATTGGACCGATTTTCCGATCTCAGTATTATATTGGTGCCATCCCTAATATATAGTCAGTAAGCATATAAAGTCAATAAGCATATGTCTAAATCACCAGTGATGTTTGGGGTAGGCATGAATCATGAATCAAAAACACTACAAAAACAAACATAGACCACAGCCAGCCTGTAATAGACTCCTTTAACATCTGAAAAGAATAAAAATCAGGTCCGTGAGAACATTTAACTTGTATTAAAGAGCAGGTATGGGGTTAGACATGCTGCAGTACTGCCTCACAGTGGATCATTGCGCTTCCATAACTGTGATCCACCAAACCGATATCAACGAAAAGAACACCCCCCTGGTAGACCTCCCTGGTGGACATTACCGTCGTCGCTGTGCAGGGGTGAATGTTGGAGCATGGAATCTTTATCAACAAGTATTAATAGTTATTACTGTGGCCCCAACACCTAAATCATACAAATGTCAACAGATGCTGTTTAGTGAACTTGCCTCTTGTTGACAAAAGAGGAGGTTTTGCCTGTGCTTGGCTCGGTGGTTCAAGGCCTTAAGCCTTGTCTTTCTGGGGGATTTCCCAGCAGAAGACCCATGAAAATCATAGCAGATGCCACAAACATCCTCCAGACTTTAACCAGCCCAGGATAAAATGTAACACAGTGTCAATTCAACTCTCAGGAAACATTGTTACTGTATATTGTTGCTTTTACCCATAATTTACTTATTTTTATCATCCATATTCCTCTAATGCTGCTATTTCCTCATGATTTAATGCACTGTTTTTGTTATAAACCGCCACAAGGTCTAAGCAACATTTTCCTGGAAAGACAATACATTTCATCTAATTTCAGTGCCTCTTATCTAATACACAACCATGCACGATTGCGTGCACACACACACACACACACGCATATGATTTGATTTGTGCACATTGGCTGGGTGCCGTTTCGCCAGGCCTCTAGAGGAAAGTCCTTGTGCCCCCTGTGCGATTGACAGGCAGACACTGGAGCACAGAGTGTTCTGGACATTTTGAGGTAAGGACACACATAACGTAGGAAACAAAGGCACCAGAAATAGCACGAGGATGCAGGAAGCAAACATCAGATCCAAACAAGAGTCAGATATACTCTGCGTCAAATCTATGTACGACCGGCCTTCGTTAGAGCGTTAGACAAAGGCCTCTTCTCCAATCCTAGTTAAGCAGTGAGTGGCCCTAGGGGAACTGACATTAAAGCTATCAGTCTTTGAGAATACATCAGCAAGCCAATTCCCTCTTTCCCATCAAAGCCAACCTGTGCCTGCATCTAGCATGCCTACTAAATGCTTAATGGCACAGTTGAGATATTATGTCCTTATATTATGTTCCCAGCTCAGCACTTATGTCAATATTGAAATAGACCAGTCCAAAAGGTTTTAATGGATCCTCTTTGAGTGTTTTGTTTTTTCTCCTCCTTTTGTATTTTGTTTAATGGCAAAGTCATGAACCTTCACCGTAATTCAGGTACATGTGTGTGTGTTGAAATGTTTAAGTGGGGCAAAGGGGAGTGTATTTAATAGGAAATAGTCACATGAATATCAAAGGTAGCAGCCCGGGTTTGGGGAGAAATACATAACCAAATAACAATGTTAGTTTCTCTGCATATTGTTTGTTTTGTTTTGACATAAATAATAAGATTATTTTATGAAAAAACAAGTTGGAGTTACAATGCCATGTCTGGGTGTGTACGTGTGAGATCGTCCGTCCTCCTCGGGGAATTGAACCCCGATCTCCCACGCAGAGAGCGGACGCTCCTACAAGGCAGGCCAAAACCCATGGGCCCTGGCCTGCGTCGCCAGAGCGTCCTATGAGGTGTCGGAGAGTGAGGATTAACACCGCACAGCTACCTGCTGGCCACCGTTACACACGCGTACTTGCTATAAACGATGAACCTGCCCTGTTCGACTCCAGTTCATTCAGTCAACACAAGAGAACACTACGTATATTTGTTATCAGATGGAGTCTCACGACCTATGGACGCTAGCTGCCGGTCCCTTTGAGTCCATCGCCCAGTCTGCGGCCTGTGCGCAACATTCTTGTCAAGGTTTGATGCTGTGGCATCAAGCCTTGATACGAATCAAAGGAAACAGACGTCAAGGACAAGCTCTTTTGCGTAACACCCTCCGCAGGGAATTCAGAATGCAGATAAAATAGTGAGTGGCCTTCGTCGATAATTAACTATGGTTAATTGTGTTAATTATTATGGGTTAATTAGATGGAGAAGAAGACCCTAGGGTTTACACCTGCTAGAAGAGATGTTACTGTCATTATTTGACATTGAGGACTGTATTTCTATTTAAGCAAAAACTGCATCAGATAATGAAAAGCTCCTTTCAGCCTCCTTGATGATGCAACAAGATAACATTCCTTCATTTTCAGTGTCATTGTATTCTTGTTTCAAAGTGCGATACTATTTAAACATTTATTTCAATCAAGAATGTTGAGACTTGGCCTTCATAGCAAACAGTGGAAATTGACAGTTATGTTAAGCATGGGTTAATAATTCACATTGTTACATTGCTGATACTATGCTGGTTGAGCACATTTGATAAATTGACATTGACTTGATTTGAAAAGAAAAGAAAATGCACAGAAATGTAAACAATTTATCTTCAAAGGTGTCTGAAGATTTCAAGGCTCTCATAATCCTGTCCACCTCAATCTGTCAACGCCTTGTCATCACAATGATTACAGCCCCGTCGCAGAGATACACGGCACAAGGTACCTTTGTAAAGCAATGAGGCCTAGATGCGCTGTCCTGACAGAACGGCAGGTCAACAGAATAACCTTTACTCGTTAATTATATGTTTCAATCTGAGCAGAATAACAGACCAGGATGGAGGATATTCTATTACTACTGAGAGTGAGGTGCCTTTGAAGTTGACATATTAAGCCATGCATATTAATAACATAGCTAATATGAAATGCACACAACAGCACGATACCTGCATGTGCATAAAGTATGTCCCATTTATTGCTGCAAGGAACATGAAAGACGAAGGGGTGTGGGAATACATTTACTGTAGAGCAAATAGAGTTTTTAAATATTAGCTAAGGTTTTTGTAAAGTTGTTTACATGCAAACGTATTAAAGGATGTTATTTACTCTTGTCTTCCTGGCTGCCTAACCAACTGGGAGCTAAAAAGATATAAAGGCTCACCCATGAAAATATGTTTATATAGTTTGTTTTTTATTAGACTCATACCTCTTGAACTTCCTAAAGTTGTGGAATATATGGAAAGAAAAGCCAAACATACTGTATCCCAGCTGACCGCCTGTCGTGCTCTCTCCGTTAGAATGTGGATTTATTTTATATTTGTATGTTATACTATGTTGTTATCACCATTTCATGTTTTGAAACAAACATATTCTTCTAATTAGGTCAAAGATCATATTCACATAAGTCACGCACCTGACCTACTATGCTAATATGCAGCATGGTGGCCCAGTGGATGGCACTGTAGCCTCACAGCAAGAAGGTCCTGGTTCGAACCCACAGTCGTCCCAGCCTTTCTGTATGGAGTGCATGTTCTCCTGGGCGCTCTCAAAAAACATGTTAGTTTAACTCTCCAGTCAGTGTCATGTGACCAGTGACATATGCTCCAATCAGGAGTTGGTCCCTAACTGCTGCAAAGCGGCTGCCCACTGCTCCCTTGAGGGATGGGTTAAATGCAGAGAAAATATTGCTACGTGTATGTAAAGTAAAAAGTACCTCTACTTATGGCTTCTTCCAAAGTTATCAACAGTAGGCAGGCAAGTATGTTGTGCATTAGGGCAGTAGCAGATTGAGTAACAGTGTGTGCTTAGGAGATCTAACATGACATCCCAGATGGATTGTTAGTCACAAGTCCATCTGGGAAGCCGTACATTGAAACTGTTTGTAAAGGGCAGGCACTTTCAAACAAATACCTGGCAGTTGATTAGATTAACCATCTGGTTGGATGAACCATCTGGTTGGATGAACCATCTGGTTGGATGAACCATCTGGTTGTTTTCGCTGTCGGCAAACCTAAACCACACCCGCATCTGTCAATACAATCGCTACTCGGACACATTTGTAATGATTCCTGGGCTTTCCAGATGATTCTAACGGCAAAATGTAACTAATGATCTCGCGAGGCTATAGGAGAGCATCAACCCATCCTTTTTCAAACAAGATTAGTTACACACACTTCCATTGCATTTGAGAAATGTAAGCACGGTTAGCTTTGCTTTCATAGGGTAGCATAGCACCAGCTAAAGTTAGCCATCCCTCAATCCGGTAGTTAATCCATCTAGCTCGCGACATGAATGGCAGTATGTAACTAATAACAATAACCATTTAACTAATAATTCAGTTAGTAATTTGTAATGGGGACCGACCACGAAGACAGTCAGCCAGTCCCACCTGGTTTCACTGTACAGGTGTGTTTATTGTCACATACACATGTGTTCTCTGCATTTAACCCATTCCTTAAGGGAGCAGTGGGCATCCAGTGTGCATCCAGTGTGCATCCAGTGTGCATCCAGTGGGCATCCAGTGGGCATCCAGTGGGCATCCAGTGGGCATCCAGTGGGCAGCGCCCGGGGACCAACTCCAGGTAGATGCCAGTGTCACTGGTCAGATAAGACTGGCTGGAGAGAGTTAACCTGAAATGTTTATAGGTAGTGGGGAAAATCAGAGCATGTAAACTCAGAACACAGAAAGGCCGGGACTACTACTCGATTCTCTTGTACAGGCAGTAGTCAATAACTCAAACCCCCCCCCCCCCCCCCCCCCCCCCCAAAAAAAAAAAAAAAAGCGCCATACAATTAAGATTTGTATTGTTTGACTAATACCTTAGGCAAAAACAAAAATAAGCTTTTTGTTAAAGCCTTGGGTCTTTGGCTTCGTCAAAGTCCTCAAAACCAACAACAAACAGATGAATCCGCCAATTACCGCCAATAACACACATACTAAGATGAATGCCGTCTCTAGGTTAGGTAATTTAGAAAAAGCAGTAAGTTCTAAGAGTCCGCTGCATCATTCACGGAAAACAATTACTTTTCTCTGCGCTATAAGCAATTGCTATTCTAGTGTGAAAGCACCATTAAGTTAATTTAATAGTCATCTCGTCATTTCTCACACCAGTCCTACCTAGCCATGAAGGTTAAACTCCACATTGCAGGTAAGTGATGTTCCATGCTGTATAAGCAATATATTTACAATTCATTATTTGGCATTTGACATGACATTGTTTTTTGAAGCTGCCAATGGTGTGATTTTGGAAACAGTACTGTACCACATTCACGCTACACAGTGGTATCTGCTAATTCCACGTAAAAATATATTTAGAAAAACTATCAATGCAGAAATTCTGTCAATTCCTAAAGGTTCACAAACTGTCCAGGATCACTTCAAATGGCCAAGGGAATAACATGATTATTGTGGTGTTGTTTCTGTGCTTATGCAACAAATACTATATATGTCAAGGGTATTTCTGAACCGTAGTGTGGTGCAATGTAATGCCATTCACTAATTGTATATTCCCTAATCAGTACAGAAAAAAATCCTATAATTTGCTCAAAACATCTGCTTTCACGCTTTAGTTGTGACTGATTGTCAAACGTTGTTTAGACAAGCAACATCTTGATCAGAAAACCATGCTCAGGAAAGATCATATTCCGTTCTCTGATAACATGCACCATCTGCTAACTTGATGGCTTCCCTTCCCATCTCATCCCCACTCTAGCTCAACAAGGTCTTTCATTCAGGAGACAGCCCACTCAGTCGTGCAGTTCCCCTCAGCGGCCTGCAGGTGAATGCAGAGCGCTTTAATGCAGTGGTCATTATAGTGAACAGTCAAATGGGTTTAGCATCATATAAAGGTAATGTAGCCAACACGTTTATTCAAAGTGCCTTACAATGAGCACACAGCAGCAGTCAGGCATCTTGATAAAGCATGCTTACAGGTAAGTAGTCCAACTCTGGGGTTTGAACCCACAACCTTCCCAATCAGGAGCCCAACAATTGAACCACTCCAGCATTCCTCATCCTAAACACTAGGCGAGAAGTTCAACCTTGATCTACAGGCTTTGTTTAACACGAGGGGAATGCAGATGTTTGTGGCATCAACACTCCCAGGGAGCTAATATTCATTAGCTATGCCGCAGCATCAGATAATGGGTGTCCTCTAAATAAAGAAAGGGCTTGCTAATTCACCCCTATTTAAATTGTTTTGTTTACTTCATTCCTGCAGGGTTTGGATGTGAAACTCTTGTGTGGTAGTAAGTACCAAAGTCCTTACAGGCATGTCTCGCCACTCAGCAGCCATCGTTGAAGTGCCCCTTGGCAGTTATTTAGGTAGACTGTATTCAAAAAAATTGCATGTCTTAAAATACATTTTCAAAAGCTGTTTTCCCCACAGGAGTTCTACTACACATGCGCAACAGTAGACTTGCATCAGTGCAACCACAGAATTAATTAAATAGGTTTAATGCGTTGCAGTTACAAAGCAGACGATTGGCTCTTGTCCTCAAAAATGATCCCATAGAGCTCAATTCAGAGTTATACGTGACATGTCTCCTTATATAATGTCTCTGGTATTACTTTACTGTATAGTACAGCTAATTTGGAAATCATTCAGAACATTTTAAAGAATAGATTAACGTCCAAATTAAACTCACAAATCAAGGTGATCACAAATACAGACTATTCTATAAGCCGAAAATGTCCTGACTAGTATGTAGTTTGATGTTCAATAACATCAGTTGACTGTTCTTGCCCATGTGCTTAATGTAAACTATTGGATACAGGAAAACACATAAAAGGAATGAGATGACAATAGTCTAGGGAAGTCCATCAGTTGGAAATCACATTTAGCCAATATGTAATATGCAAAATAGCCCACTCCACATATTTTAATATCATCAAGAAAAATGTTATGAGGCAACAGAATACTATTCATTTAAAGCTGTTGAAAGCTTTTGCCAAGTGAATAGCTTCACTATTTCACTTCACTGGTTTTTAGTACGGATGCTGGCCTGGTAAAACCAGCCTAGCTACAATTTGTTTCACTTTTCATATCAGTCTGGGAACTGTCAACTGAAAAAGGCATATACCACACAATGAAATCCCTACGCCGAGTGAGCGAAATGCGTCTAGTGTTTTATATTCTCTATTCATCTCACATCTCCCTAAGCGCTCCACATGGACGTTTAGTGGTTTTTCTCATCTCTCATCTCCCTAAGCGCTCCACATAGATGTTTAGGGGTGTGCTTTCACAACCAATGAGGCTTCCTGTCAAAGCCAGTGCCCAGCAATCACTGGCACCACTTTTCACACCAAATGCGAGCTGTCTTGGGCACCAGTTTAAAGCCAGATAAGGAGAGGTGTGTCATGGACGAGTGGGGAAAGGGATGTTGTGGGGAAGCAATGGGTCAACACCGACTCTGAACCAACTGTCAGTGTTTCTAAATCAAAGGACATTTTGCAATGTGGATCCCCAAATTGAGCGGCATAGTTTTTAATCCACTCTTCACAAATTAATATACTCGTCAGATGTAATCCATCGCTCCGCCTCAATGCACTTTGCACTGGAGCAAGCGCCCAGCCACGCAACATGCTATAGTAGTTTGCCCTCTTTATTCCCTCCCATATTAAGCTAAACGCTCTCGCTCAGCAAACCAGGACAGCTCCCTTTAGGCGACGCCATAAAAATGCGCGTGCACGTACGTGCGCTCCCCCCATCATACAGTAGCTCCATGCATTCCCATCGTTACTCATAAAGGCCGCCTTGTGAGTCATCAAAGGGACATCAAAGGGACATGCACTCCCTAAGAACAGACCCAGAGAGAACACGACCTCGGTGGTCACCAGACCGTATCAGATCAGCGGGAAAGCCTCCAATCCAAGGCCTGTGACGCACCTTGACAGGCCAACACACATATGCTCCGCGTGTCCGCGTGACTCACTGTCAGTCAGTATGGAGAACACCGCTGTGGATAAGACCACTGAGGATTCAGGAACCCCTAGACCCACTTGACCAATAAAAGATGCGTGATATTATTCGAAAGTACGGTTTTATATAGTGAAATCTCAGTTTTTTGTTTGTTTTGTTTTTTTCTAAAACTTCATAATGATAATAATCATAATGATATCATACACTGAATAGAATGTAAATACATGATATTACTCAAACTCAAACCACTACAAATAAAAACAGGTCCTTTACAGTAAATATTATATTATTTTTACCGTAATATTTACAGTATAGTTACAGACATATAGTGTACTGTATTACATAATATATTACGCACATATACAATATATATACCGCATATTTACACACTATATATATTTACGTAAACTATACATATATTTACACATATGAATCTGGGGGGTGCAATAGCAAAGCCATGCAATGTCCAACATAATCCATGACACATTGTGAGTCTTCAAGCGCTCAACTGACAACTACCCCACCCCATGTGTTGCTGTGGTAACGCTACAATCACAGCTCTCCTAATTATCTTAAGCAAGTGTTGTGCATGCAACCGTGTTGGTGACACGGGTTGCATGCCGCTGCCATGCGGGGTGCCGACATGCTAACTAGCGGAGGTCTGAAGCGTTTGGTGGGTCTTGAATGAAGCTAAGCTCATGGCACACGGACCCTGGCATTCCCCCTCACCTGGCACACTCAGATATGGCAGCCTGGAAGGATGAAAAGGAGCTAACCGCGTACAATGTCGTGCTGGTTAATGCAAATGAACACATTGTCGCAAACGCTTGCCATCGCTCATGCGGTGAGCGGGTACACACACAAAAGAAGGCTTATTGCCAGTTTAGCTGGTACAAACGGGAGTGAGATAAGCTGAGCCCTGTGCTGTGTGCTGCTGTGTGCTCAAAGCGAGTGGTTAAACACAAAAGACCGTGATGGTACAACACAGATCTCTCGAGTGTTTTTGACCGCCACATTTCTCTGTCTGTCTCTATGGACTAGTCATTAGACAGTAGGCCATGTGTCAAACAGGCTTGAAGCATTATGTGGTATATAATACCAGGGCTGGACGATATTCATTAATTGAACATTGTACCTCATTTATAATTAATGAATGATTGGTTTGCCTTTGTTTTGGTTCTCCATTTGCTTCCATGCAGATGGGGTGGGGTCACAGAACAGAATAAATAGTTTTAGTTACTTTTGTATATATTATATGTAAAAGCAGGATCATTTAGCTTTGGTAGCCAGGATGGCAACGATGCGTAGCGGGACTGCGGCAAATGGGTAGCGTTGCAGGCGGGTGGCCGATGACGTGGCAACGGAGCTGTCCGGTGCTGAACCCACGGCCTGGTGCTGTCCGGCGCTGGATCCACCGGGGATCATGACAGTAGAAGGTCAGAGAGGGAGCCAGATTGTGGAGGGTTTTGTATGCGAGGAGGAGAATATTAAAGTTGATACAGAATTTTACAAGAAGCCCATGTAGCTGAATCAGAATAGGAGTGATGTGAATAGTCGATTGTTTTATGCATTTTTCTCCTGCAAACTTAAAATTTGAAAGTGGTTCTAGAATAAATCATCTAATAAAAAAATAAAAAAACTGTAATCTAATTCTACTATTTTAGCTGGTAACTGTAATGGATTACAGTTACAGTTTTTTGTAATCAGTCCCAACCCAACAATGAGACAACGACAGCAGATCCTGTCATGCCCACTGATTAGAGAAGGAGAACGACATGACTCTTCTTAACCAACCCTCAGAGGCTAAAACTGCCGTTGATGGCCAGGGACAGTACGGACACGCAAGGCAGCTCCACTTGAAAATACATTTTCCACACATGATGACCTTTAACTGGTTTTAAGGAGGGCGTCGTATTTTATATTTACAATTTCTGTGTTCACAAACACAATGTTGTAATTATGCCTTCGGTGTCCAGATGAAAAGCAACTACCCATGACACATTAGCATGTGTGGCGTGTAGAGCATACCGGGGGGTAAAACATGCAACAACTATACAAATCTGTATGTAAATGTAAATAAAGAACAAGAACATAACAGACAGCTTCAGCCACATTCTAGTGACTAAATCTACTGTGCAAAATGCAGGTATTTGTATTAAATCCTAAATGAGTCAGTAGTCTAAACTTAATTTGTGTTTGTGTTATAGGCTGACATACTGTATGTGATGACAACTGTAAGTCACTGATTTCAGTGCACTCTGTGTCGCGTGATAACGCCTGCCTCTAGAAATTAGAATTAAAGTGTACTTGCACCCCAGCTCTGAACCTGACTCCACCCACTACACAACTAGTGGGGCGGGGAGGGGCTGAGAGGGGGACCTCTATTAATATGAACCTTCATATTTTAATTTGATGACGTGTACCGAGTAGATTTTTAACGGATACAGTATGACGCGTAGATCCTTTTAGCTCATAGTTTCTAGCCCAAGCTCATTACACATTTTTTAAGGGGAGCTGGCATATCTAGTTGGTGTTGTAAGTTGTTGTGCATCTAAGCAAACTTCAAGCTGACTTGCTAGCATTGCTTCCACACTGAAGGAACGCTAAACCAGGTCAGCTAGCAACTACCAGAGCCATTTAGAAGCGGCAATGGCTGATCGTGGAACCTCGTAACAGTTCCCAGACGTAAGCCGCAAATACTAGAAACGCCCTATAAAATGTATATTATGAATGTAAATGGATGCATTTATTGACTACTTATTAGCAAACATTTTTGTGATGCGTCTGTATCTCAGTTTCAATAGCTGCCAAGCACTTCCCGGAACTGTTTCGCATCTATGTGAATCACGTGACCATTGATAATTTCAAACTTCCGTTAGCGGAACTCTGTATTCTACATGGCTCTGGCAACTACAGTCCCACGACATTGGACAGAGGACCTGACAAGACAACACATTCGCTCCCCTGATGCACTTTAGCACTGGCCCACAATGCTAGTGGGGAAGACTTTATAGCCAACTCTTTCAGCAAAGATCCTCTTTAACAGAAACTCCATTCTAGGTACAGTATATTTGCCTGTATACTTCAATCCAGATGGTGGCTTGATCCGTGACCGAGCCCAATTGATAAGAGCTTCATGAATTATACCTCTTGGAATGCAATTTGAGCTTATGGCTAGACTTGCTTGAGTGCTTGTAATAACATACTGTAGAGATAAGAATCAGTTTGGCACCTGCAGAATAACTTTGACACTTTACAATACAAACAACAAAATACAAACATATGGCAATTATTATTCTTCACACTCCTCTGCATTTCTGTTTAATGTATTGACGCGGAACATTATGATAGGACAATGTACTGTTAACAAATGTAGGCTAGTGTTATTTATTCATTTCACAATCATGGATTTATACTGTACAGATTCATATTACTAATAGTAACTCGTCAAACTGACAAACAGGGTCTGTAGATTGCAATTGCATTTAGATACAAATGTTTATAACGTGTAAAATACCTAAAAAATTTAAATGTTAGTATTAATTGAGACAGCTGAATGCTCGTGTGACAAAAACTGTGGTTTTCTGAACCTTATGGATGATGTGGTCCACAAACCCATCCAGCTCATCCGAAATCTAATGAAATCAATGTCAACTGATTAGGCTGCATAAATGAGAAACAAGGCACAATAGTCAATGTATTTGACAGGCAATCTCTCTCATGATGCAGCAGCTACAGTATAATAAACCATAATTGAGATGTCTGAAATCCATCCATTTAACTAGTGTCATTTTTCCTGTTAACAAAAGCATTAGAACCCCGCAATAAAATGCTAATCACAGAAGAAACTTGCCTGATGTTGGTCATTCTGTGTACAGTATGTGTTTGAAGACAAGAAAACCAGAGTACAATAGTCAAGGAAAAAATAGGCTGTTTTGTTGTCAGACGTTGACAAGGTGATAACTTTTTTGACAAAAACCATTTAGAAAGACACATTATGATACCACAATGCTGTGACACACTTATAACAAGCAGGTTGGTGCTCTATAAACATAAACTTGTTAAAGAATTAAATGAGTCTGTGAATGTTTGTATTTAAAGGTATAGTGACTCTGTATTCTACATGGCTCTGGCACCTGTACCATGACAACGGCCAGAGAGCCAGACAAAACAACACATTCCCTCCCCTGATGCAATGTAAGTTCATAAAATATCTCCTTGCATTTCGCTAGCGTACCATTCTCTGTGCTTGCTGGAAGAACTCTCCTGACATGCCAGATTCATTGTTAGTCACAAGTCCATCTGGGGAACTGTCCATCGAAACTGTTTGAAAAGACCAGATGCTTTAAAAAAAGTACTTCTGGTTGTTTTCACACCCGTAGAGCTATCAAAATGACAGTGATCGGTACGTCCAGTTGCTACTCGGACACATTTGCCATGTTTTCTAGGATTTCTAGACTGATTCTCGTGGGAAAGTTCAACTGAAACTCGCAAGATCAGGATGGTCTCGCAAGCTTCAGTTTAATTACGGGCGTACACACACATGGCCTAGTAGCCTTGAACCGTGCCCGAGCACAATTGTCCCCACTCAGTTCTGTCCTTGGGTCCCAAGTCCAACCAAACCGTAGCAAGCATTCTCGAGAATTACTGAACCTACCTTTAAGTAGGGAACTAATCTAGACACGTTTTGCATTGAGATTCCACCTTGGTTTAATAACTGAGTTCAGGAACAAGAACTACTGTACTGTTTATGGTTTCCAAAGAACTGAGAAATGAGAAGTACGGGCAAGTTTACACTTGAAAACTACATTGAAATCACAATTGTTTAGTTCTTAAAAATATTTAAGCAAGCGTCCTTGAGAATGACTAACCCTGCCTCTGACGTGGGCAAGCAGTAATATACCGTACTGTGTACAATGTATTCAGCTCGGCATGCTGATATCACGTCAGGGCTATAGCTCACTGGCTGAACAGGACAGGTACAGTTGCCCATACCTCCCTGGAAATGTGTTGTTGATCTGCCTTCATCCAAAAAATGACCCAATTCAATAAATAACAATATTTGAGTACACCCATACTTCATCCCTAATGTCCGTGTGCTTCAACGGGTTATAGCTTCAGCAAACACGGCAATGCTTAAATGGGAGAGTAAAAAAAAATATGAAGCACTTTAGGCACGGATTAGGTGGACATCAATTCAGCACTACGTCACGCACAGTGACACTGAGGCTGATTGGAATACTTCAACTAACCATCATTCATGGAAATTGCCCATCACTTCCCAAACAGACCCATGTCATTAACCATTGTGTCTGATGGGTCCTATGTCAGCAGCCAGCACGCACACAAACACACTCTCTCTCTCTCTCTCTCTCTCTCTCTCTCTCTCTCCATCCCTAGATGGGCCTATAACATACATTGCCTAAAGACAAAAAGATAGTTTAGGATGCTAAAAGAAGCATAATATTTTTTTTTAATGTCCTATTCAATCCCATCTATTCAACTTCCAGACATAAATTCATCATCTATATTACGACGTCCCCCTAACATTGTTTTCTCCAGTGACGGCTCCTGCTCTGGAAATTAGGGAGGGCTATTGTTTTGGTGACCCATTCAATAGCCTAGGTAAATTACAGGGATTTAAGTAAATCATTTTAGAGGAAGCTTGTCGACCAAAACAAAATAATCTCTTGCTTCCGTCAGAAGCTCTGCCCACCACACATTGAAAACACAAAGTAAAGGCTGGGATATTGTTGTGTGGTGTGATCTGCACCACTATGTTAGTTGGTGTTATTACAAACATCAGATTTGATGGCAACATATACTGTAAGCTAAACAAGCATAGATGTCTGCTTTACAATTTAATTAATCAAATGTCTTAAACAATGAGGCCTACAAAACAGATCGATAATGAAAATAAATGTATTCATAATAGTCTGATTCAGTTGTCATGTTATTTTAGGTGTAGCAAAATGCTCTGGCCCAATCTCTCTTACATTACGGTAGTAGGCTACTTTGGTTCAAGTGAATGCAAAACATTGAAGTTTGGCTTCTGTTTAGATATTGTTAAAAATGGTTACGGAAAAACAATTGCATACACACTAGATGATCCTACCAATTAATAATAATATTAATATTATGTTATTACATACTTCGCCGCAAGCCATGCAGACTTAACGGATGAGATACAATCCATAATGTGCAGCGACGAAACCATTCTAGGTCATGTTTCTAGACAACACACGACACTGACATATCTACGAATGTTGTTTATAACCTGAAAACGTAAGAACTCCCGGAAGCCACAGAGAAGGCATTGCAGAGCCTGCATTTTTTGAAAAAACGTGCTGGAGCTGCTGCCCCCGAAACCCGACTCCGAATAAGCGAGAGATGGATGGTTAGATGGATGTTAACGTGAACGTCTATGCAAGTGGTAAGGGCGATTTTCAGCCATTTTGAAATCGCCCAAAAAGGGGTTGGAGCCTGGCTATACGTACTACACAGAACATTGGACGCCGATTGGACTAAGATATTTAGAGGGAGGGCAGTCAGGTACCGTAGCGTACACTGGTCAAGTGTGATATCCCCTCCTCTCTCTTTCTCCCTTTGGCAGTGCGTCGCCCAATCGCCCTGAGGAAGAAACCGTCCCTGGTTTCCGTTTAACTTTTTTTTTGTTCCAATCCCGCGGTCATGCTGGCACACGAGCAGTGCTGTCTGCACAGGGTCTGACAACAGATTCCAGTGCACAATAAGATGCTCAAACTCTCCAACACCGAGGAGACATTGTGAAATGGGAACAAAACTAGAATAACTGGGATCTAATTGAACAGTTTTCATGGTTGCAGTAATCAGCTCCAGTGGCATCTTTAAGAATCCTTCATGGCAAAGAGCTTTCAAAAACAACAACCAATGACCAGCAGGTGAATTGGAATATACTGGATCCCATGCACACAAAAAAAAAAGGGGAGTCTGGACGTTATTTTAAAATATATCATTATGCGTTTCTATGGCTACAGTAGCGATCGTCCTAAATCTGACACTGACGTGCTGCACTTGACGTCCAAAGCTGAACTGTTTTTTACCTTGACACGCCGTGTTAAAGACGTGTTGCTCACTGCTTGCGACTCTGAACACACAGCCAGATGCGACTGTTTACGTCGACAAACAGTTGAAAGGCGTGCCATATATAGCGCTACAACAGAAGCCATCAGCATGATGAGAAATTGAGAGAGTGAGATAGGCAGGCAGAGAAAGAGAGAGGGGGAGATAGAGAGAGAGTGAGAGATGGGGGGCTCTAATGGCTTTGGTGTTCGTTCTCAAAGTCCTGCTCCGGAACACGTTGGCGGTGACTTTGGGACCGGGAGCTCGTGGTGTAATTTCGGAAAAAACTGGCAAAGTAAACGAGCCATTTGATGAATTATTAAAGCACGCGGGGATAGACTCAAGCCCACAGAATAATGAGGAGCGCTATCTGCTGCCCGGAGCTGGACCTCTATTGCAGACCTCTCTCACAGCCTGGCCGGTCGTGGCAGTTTGTTTGATATTTTTAATGAATAGGTGAATTATGGAGGGAAATGAGAAACAGCACTGCGCCCACGGAAGAAGCAAACAGCATTCATTTGCTGGTCAATCATTTGACCTGTTTGGGGGGAAATCTTACTTACAGAAAGACCAGCGGCTCTTGGCAGCATTTAATGTGTTGCTGAAAAATGTTCAGTCCATTTCTGTCCGAGATTGACCCTTGCGGCTTGACCATGCTCCTCTAACACCTGAGTGTTGCGTGGCTCGCGTTTCTCTCTACTCCCCACCATTCTACGTCTTGTGCCCACTGTAAAAAGCAGCATGTCCTGAGGAATTTTGCTAAAGGTGCTATTTGAGCACAAATCAAAACACACCCATCCTTTTGGTTGCACAGGTCGCTCCCTCCATGGGGTGCTTCTTCCATGGGGTGCTCCCTCCATGGGGTGCTCCCTCCATGGGGTGCTCCCTCAGAAGCTCCGCTCCCTCCACAAGTTGTAGGATACTGTAGTCTGCATTACTGTGGTTGTATTCCCATTTAGAAACCAGATCATTTTTTCAGCACGCACAGAACAGGCAGCTAGCGACCATGAGTCTTTTTTCGCTGAATGTGACAAAAAAGTGTATTAGCTTAAATTGCTGACTACCTTTAACCCAACTTAAACATTGGGAGCCACCTAAACATAGAGGATTGTGGCTAAGCAGCAGATAAGCATTGCCTTTATAAATTGAGGGATTGATCCATGTGATATCATTTGACAGTGGTTGTGGTCATTAACGTAACATTTTCCATGTTTTAGATGACCTCTGAGGCTTCAGCCAGGCCTTGCTCCAATAATCCCTGTGGTTTAGGTGTGTTGACAGCAAAAGCGACCAGATGGTTCAATCAATGGCCAAATGCGCAGCTCCCCAGATGGACTTGTGTCTAACAATCCACCTGGCATGTCAGGTTAGTCTAATGCTGCCTTCACACCATAGTATGTGAGCGGAGCGATCACAATTTTACTGGAGCGAGGAGCGTAATTTGAGCGGTCGAGAAGGCTACCCCTCAATATATCGCTTGGCGAGCAACCGGTCACATTGTAGCGGTTTGCTTACGTGTGATCATAGCGTGTGATGTATGGTAGTTTTAATACGTGTAATTATACCCCTTACTTGTGGCTGGCACTCTCTACCTACAGTAGGGAAGGCTGGACAGAACCTGAAGTAAAATAGCATAACACTGCAAAGAATAACATTTTGCTTGAGTCATGTGTTTTTATTAAAATAACGCATGACAACACATACGATATTAGGCTACATTATGGAGTTCACCTGTTTGAGGGTAGACAATAAGCTATATTTTGGTTAAAAGGCAAGCTAGATCTGAAGTCTATTTTAAATTATATTGTAGGCTTTTTCTCACCCATTCATGCTGTTAATAAACTACATTTTTACATTATAAACAGAATCAAACAGCCTACTCAAGATACATGATACAAAATTGCCCGGGTTTATTTGAATTATAACTTTACAAAAATGAATGGAGCGAATTTGGAGCAACTTTGTTTTGAGTCGAGCGTTGTGAAAGATTTGAAATGGCGGAGCGGAGCTTAGACTTCGCTCCAAACGGGTTTTCTAACAGCTCCGCTCACACATTCTGCTTCACAAGGAAGCTCCTACTGCTGTTTGCTGGCAAAATGATGAATGGCGAAGGCAAAGTTCATCCTCTGTAATTCGATAATGTATGAATATATTATTGTCCATGTACCTGTGTATTTCAGAGCTGGGTTCGGTTTGGAGTTGTACCTAGACAAATATAAAATCACTAATTCTGAATAGTGCAATGTGAGGGGAGATATGCCATAGAATCAGTGCTTTTCAAATTAACTCATAACTGGCCAAAGGAAGTTGGTGATCTTGCAGGCTACTCTACGTAATGTTCTGTCTTCATCCTGATTGAGGTGAACCATCATTGCCCCCCAGAGCCTATTAGCCTATTAGCACAGAACCATATTCTACAATAATGTATTCTGTTTTATGGAGTTGATATATGATATGTAATTATGATACACATTATAGTGGCACACCATATTATTCATAAAGAGTCTTTACCATTCCCAGTCAGTCTGTGACACAGGCCAGACTGATACAAATTGTCTCCTTCAACAATTTAATTTCCCAAAATGAATTATCATAATGTGATATAAAATTATGATTATTTTAAATAAATGGACAAAGCCCATCAGCACTTCCAGTCCAGCATTGCCACAGTACAAGAGACATGGTAGTAAATGTATTAGTGTAATAACTATAGGCACATTATGCACTTACTCAGTCTATATTATTCTGTCACCCTCTCAAGTTTTCCTTTGGCCTACCTTTGAAAGGAATACATGAATTCTGAGCAGTCCCATTTGTGCAGTTTGCGGTAGTCTCGCAGAGCCAGCCTTTACTACGTAAAGTCTAGGAAACAGCACTGGCTAACTACGTCAAGATCCGCCTACACTTGACAGGACAGGTATTTTGATTGACATGCACAACAACCAGCTACGTAAATCAATGACAAATTTGGACGTTAAACTTGCAGTATACAGGGGAATTTGTTGACAAATCTACCAACACGACTGGCTGTTTACAGGTGTCAAGCTTCAGTTTCACTTCAGTCTGGATAGCTTGGAAATTGTGGTGTTTCAGGCTGGTAAACCTAGTGTGTGTGTGTGTGTGTGTGTGCGTTGCCAATCAGCGTTGTACTGTTAACTTCGGACATGGTTTAGGTGTGACGTTGGCGACATGAAAATAACTATTATAAAACGCCTAGAGGATACAATATAGCATCAGTTTAATTAGAATGAGTGGATTGCAGACTTGCTGGTTCACAGGTCCGTCCAATCACACAAGTATTCTTTTGAACCCTTTTGAAACAGTTTCAATGGACGGCTCCCCAGATGGATGTGTCTTAACAGACACAGGTATCTGGTGTGTCAGGTTAGTGTAGCCCATCTGTTAGATAGACTGTGGTTACTGCTTAAAATACATTCAACAACTGAAATCAGTAAGTAAAGCACCACTATAGTGGCACCAGAATTACAGGTACATACCTCTTGAGTGACAATGGTAACAGACAATGAATATCGACTTGCTCACTGCCGGAAAGTTGGTCTCTAGCTTAAACGGGTCTATGTGTCAGACGTTCAGCACGTCAGCACGAGTCTCTTATGTGACGTAGTGCGGAAAGGGTTGAGACTAAGTTTGCACTAGCATTGATGAGTTTCATCACAGTTCAGTCCTATTATTTAGTTTACAGCTCAAAAATACACATTTTAGGGTGCAGTTACTTATACTGAAGCAACCGGTGACATGTTGAGTTAGTTTATGATAAATGTGTATTCCATGTTTAATGCCCACACATGCAGTGATGTGATCAAATCAAAACTCATTCTGCATCAGTTGTGCTGGAAAATTTGTCAAATTTCTGATCCACAAGTTCTTGTACACATTTTATTAGATGAGAAAACCACTCAGGTGGATTAAAAGAGCACCTGCAATATATTGTCACAGCCTTCTTTTTGAAAAAGCAAAACAAAAAAAAGCAAAACAAAATACTGGAAAAAAAAAATCACGAAGCGCCAGTTATTTTAACTATCGGAACCTATTTTCAAAGAAGATGTAATCAGAATACTGAATGGGGGTGGGGGGGTGGGAGGGATGCCCTTAAACTGTAAATTGAGGTTTCCCAGGCAGTTGCAGAGTACAATTTAGTATAAATTAATTATATGTCACACACCATAGTCGATGAGAAAATTTTGTGAGATTTTTCACTTGTTAAGCACTATATGTTAAGCACTACCTTATAGATGGCACAGAATGCCTGCGTGTACATACTCATACTCAGTTCTCTGCAGCGGCATTTATACGTTACTCTACGTGCAGGAAAACGCTGCACTGCAACCTGGACAGTATTCTAGTCCAGAAAATCCACTTCCCTCAGTTGGTGCTCTGAAATAATATATATTCTTCTGTGTGCGGGTCCTTAGGGAAAATATGAGAAAAGATATAAAATTATGTGTCGTTTATTGGCTATGGCTAGTCTGTCAAAGTATTGCTCAGCACTGCATAACACAGATCCCACCCTGAAATCAACTATGAGATTTTTGTATTACTGAATGACCTTTGACTGGCCCTTCTTGAATGACAAGTAGAGCAAGGTCTCTACATTTAAACCTTTAGTGACTCTGCCTCAAAAGCAGTGTGCTCTATTGTGGTTGATAAGCTAACCTGACTGACTGTTTTAGAGCTGCATATTATTATCGACCAAGACCTAAAAGCATGCATCAAATTTGACAGCTGATAGTTTTGACCCAATCACATCATTGAAGTAATATACAGTAACCCTGAACCTGAAGCACACGTGTCTCATGCGCATTCCATCTTTGTGTTATCTAGAGACAAGTGTGGCTGAAGAAGGGCCTGTGCCCTTTTCTAATGTCTTTTTATGATTTATGTTGGTACTATTTTACAGGTTCTTCGGTGCTCTTTCTGTGCAGGAAATAGTTTGTGTACAACTGTACGTTATGGAAGATCGTTAACTGCAAATGCGCGAAGCTATAGCAGCTAGCACCATTTCCTTAGCTTAGTACAGTAGCAAAAACTCAAGGCTAACAGCTTGTTTAGTGGACTGAACATTTTGAACGCTCAATTAACTTTTTTACTCTTTACTGTTCAGGTCTATTGTGGCCGTGTTGCTTTATCACTTACACAATCACACCGAGACGTGACGCTACAAATGTGTCGCTAGAATGTTTTCCTATGGTTTTTAGATGTGCATAAAAGTTTAAATATTCTCAAGGCGTAGAGTCGCGCTGGTCGTCAATGTGATAGTTGGCCCAGGCAGCCGTTCTCTTTGGCACAGGCAGCACGTCTCTGTGTGACCGGGGGTTTATCAAAGCGCCTTTGAAGCGGCCACACATTTAACGATGCATCTCGGTGTGATCGGGGGCCTTGCGTCACCAACTGCATGTAGCTGTGGAGGCATAGTGTGCGTACTGTAGCACCCAGACAACTAAATCTACAGCCCCCTACCCAGAAGAGAAAAACTGGGCAATATTTTATGGTGAAATCCGTGGACCTCCACACTGATTTGCATGAAACGCTGGGTCATTCAAGTCTGCATAAAGGGTGGAAAGTGGCTCCCCCCACTCACAGAAGTAAAATGCAGAAGTACCACAATTTGAAACCTCTCTGTTCTCTCCATCCCTTTGGCTGAGAGGCACAAAAAAGGACACCATTTCACTTGTCATCTCTAAGACTTTTCAGGCCACTGTTGCAGACCTTAAAATTGGATTCTGACTTTTTTAAGTCCCACACATACTGTAGCATACATCCAATATCTGAGCAATTGTGTGTATAGCACAAATAGACAACCGTTGAGGGCACACCTATTTTTGTGGTTGGCATTATTGCCAAGCAAAACATAAACAGACTAAAACACCTATGCATTTGGACTGGGTTTCTTTTTCTTTTCTTGCCATTCACGGCTTCTGTAAATTGGTGCTATTTTGGCACCAATTTCAATGTCAGCTGTGCACTTTTACTATAGCTCTCAGTATTCAGTACTGTGTAGTGAAAGAGTCTGTTATACACAAACATATATTGTGTATATATATATATATATCTTTACATTTACGGCATTTGGCAGCTTTTATCCAAAGCAACTTACATGTACAGTTGCAAGAAAAAGAATGTGAACCCCTTGGAATTACATGGAGTTTTGCATGAATTGGTCATAAAATGTGCTCTGAACTTCATCTAAGTCACAACAATAGAAAAACAG
>JAODOY010009051.1:37724-55276 GCA_025399855.1 Forbesichthys papilliferus | reverse complement strand
CAATGTGAAATATAAGGACCCATTAAAATATACAATACATACCCATAAATATACAAGCACATACCCACATACATATAAACTAGTTAACATAAGTACTTGACATGAAGTACCCATATACACATAGGACCATCCATTCCTCTACTTATTGCGTACCTACAGTATGGAACATATACTCCTTAGTTGTATAAAGTACTCGCATATAAACATGCAGACAGGCACGTCCCACTCATCCTTCAATATTAACTAAGGTTAAAAATAAAGCAGCCCACAGCCACAACAGCCCTACATATTGACAAATTCTGCAGGATTTTGCAATTTATTAATTTTCAAATATCAAATTAAGTCCCCAAAGGAAATCGATGTCCACATCGGTTTGTTCATCTCACATAAATTGTATTGCTGCAAAATGTGATTGTCCCATATTATATTTTTTCAACTGATTAGTTATATAAATATGTACCCCTTGTACAGACATTAATATGGAAACTAGCTATAGAGACTAAAATTGACATTTTTTAAATTTAATAATTTTTACCACGCTGTAGAAATATTTCTGCTGTAAAGTTAGACATTTTATCATAACATTTGCAATCAGCCTCAGGTGGCCATTTGATGAACTGCAGATTTTAGCACTTGGATTAATTTCTCAGCACTGGAGGTGCCCGCTTGGTTGTGAGTTGTTGCATGTCCTGTATATGATGTTTGTGTTGTCTTTGTTGGTTTTTTTCCAATACATTTCTTGATGTAATTACGTATTGTCAAATTGATGTATTGTGTTTTCTGCATTTGCGTTGCTTTTAAATGTGATCTATAGATTAGACATCTAATACATGATTGCAGCTATTAGAACACTTTTGCATCTCTTAAACAGTAAACTAAATGAAATGTTATGCTATGCCTACCAATAAACATCAATATTAGTAACTTCAAATGAAAGCGGGCTCACTCAAGTGTCAAAGGGACTCTAATTTAGCTGTCCACTCACTGAAAGAATTTTCTAATTGGCGCATGCGGGTATCGACATGCATCCTTGAACAGAGACAAGCATAAAACAGAACAAATCACGGCAATTAAACAGGGAATTTAACCCTTAAGAGATCCTCGGGACATTTTGTGCCATTCAGTTTTTATTTTCAAGCCATTTTGGCTGTGTTGAATTAATATAGCTCCAATTTGCCAGAGGATATTCAAATTAGTTAAAAATTTAGAATTGTCATATCAGTTTGTTGAATTAGCCTAAAATGATTAAGCTACACAAAAACCTACTCATTTGTTCCTAACAACAAAACATGTCTAATTGAAAACCATTGAAAATGCAATTTTTCATCCCACATTTATCTTAACAGAAATTTAATTTAATAATGTATTATCTAATATTAAGATTTCCTTTTTGACTACTAGCTTTCAAGTTTAAACTTTTGTATTTGTTCACCAGATGGTGCTACCTTTTCTCATTCAAAGCATGCAGCACAATTTCAAATTTTTTACAGTGACCTGTTGCCTTGCAACTGAAATGATAAGTGTGTGTCACTATTGATTTTGGATAAAGGTGTGTGTAAAAAAAAAAGTGTGTGTGTGTGTGCGCGCGTGTGTGGATGTCCAACTTAAGACGTCTCGCATTGTAGACAACCCTCTGCATTATAAGCTAATTCAAAAAGTAAAATAGTAGGGAGAGCAAGAGCGAGAGTAGCGGGAAACAAATTCTCATTAAGGTTGTTCATGCAGATGCACTGCAGCCATGGTTATACGTATGAGCAGTAGTGCAGGAGTAGACATTCTGGAGATGGCAAGACATTACAGCACACAGGAGGCTCTGGAAATGATCATGCACTGAGTGAGAAGATGGCTCCTCCTCTGAGGATTGAGGCTGACAGTGGAGCAATGCAAATATAATGGCCTTTATAAGGTTAAAATCCAAACAAATGTAATTAATATATACTGCAATTCAGGCTGAAAACGTGTTAAAATACTAATTTAAAGTGGTACAAAATATTAATATATCAGCAGTTTTTGGGAAGCTGACATTTTATGTCACGAGGACAACAAGTGTGAGTTTTTTTTTAAGATCTCTTAATTAAGAGAAACGCAATTAAAGTTGTCCTTGGTAGAAAATGACAGATTGTGAGGCAGATCCAACTGCCTCTCTTCAAATTAAAGCGCTAGCAGGCCTCTTATACAGTGCATATGGCTCAGAAATGTAGTTCAACATTTGCTGTTTTGTTGGTCAAACAATTTAGGAGGGAAAGTAGTGTACTTGTACACCTGTACCTGAATCACTATTCAGTTCATTGCATGGGTCAGACAAAACTGGAGATGTTTTCAGAAATAATCTTCCTAATTTTGTCTCTCTTGTTGTTTATTTCACTACATCTGTCATGTTTTCTTTCACTCCAAGAAACACATTATAACAACAGACACACAAACATTTTACAAATCATGTAAATGTATCTTCCTCTAACTGTATTGATAACGTTAACAAATACCCAATAGAAAACACACCTGAATGCTATTCTACAGCTATATTCTCCACAATGGATGTATTTGTATGATTTGTATTTCTTAGACCAGTCAAACAAAGGGATGTAGCCATGCTCAATTGTTTTGTTTAACTTTAACTGTCGATGTTATGAATATGTTTTTGCTTGTGTAATTGAATAGCCTCCTAGTCAGCAGTACAATACAATGCAGAGACTGCTTTATTGGTTGGACATAGACAAACTTTTTAAATAAAAAGACACAAACCACACCAGTAAAAGTATCAAAAAAAGAAAATACAGTACATGATAAATGTCTTAAAAAGTGGCTCTTAGAAATGGTGGGCCTTTTTTGCTGTGTTATTTCAATTTTTCTGGGTTCTTTCCAATTCTGTCCTGCTACTCCACAGTTTTTCTGCATGCTGTTTTCTTAGAGGGATGTCTTAACACACAGTGACAGTACACTATGCCCTGCCTGCCGGCTAGTGTTCTGGTGTCTGGTGGGAGACAACACAAGGGGGGAGAAAGGAGAAACCTCCCGCTGCACTCCTTAACTCAACAACAAAGCCATATCGCTCAACTCTGCCAATTTTATTTTCCCCCTTTTTTTTCAGTATTCCATTTTTTACCCCTTTTAAAGTTTAGACTAGTAGACTATGCTTTTTTTCATCACTGCCATTGCAACACTGTTTTTTTCACATACCTGAAAACAAACACAAGGCTTTTATTGTTGGACACTACGTATTTTAAACTAAAGTATGTCCAAATGTGTTGCAGGCTGCAACATATTTTTTTCTGTTTTGAATAAATCGGCTACTCCTACTTTAGTAACGGCCTTAGTAATTGAATTTTACAGTTGAATAATTTAGTAATATTTGCAAAGTAGTTTAGCATGTATGTTATGATGATTAATTATTCTGATATAATTACATCATTTTTATAATTACAAATATTCCTTTCGCAGTAGATTGGATTGTTGCCCACTGGCCAACATACAGACATGTACAGCAGTCTACGCAAGCTACACAGATGTATCGAGCTATAAAAGGAGGGTTTAATGCAAACTTCGTAGCAGAATGTGTTGCAACGTGGTATTTCTATCTGATGCATTCACATCTGTGTAGTGTGCTTTACTGTGAAACAGCACAGAAATGTGTGTAGCCCTTGCAATTACAACTGGGTCTGTGTTGGTTTTAATATTAATTAAGCCAAATAATAACTTTTACTGTAACTGTTTGGTATGATAACAATACATCTCTCACGAAAAGGTTACTTGAATAATTCTAAAGAAACTTCCATTCTTGCTGTTTTTAGCTTTGAGTGCCTCTTTGTACAATGTCCTTGGGTGTTTTGAAAGGTCCTGAAAATGACCAGGTATAGAAGGACAACTTCCTACAATGACACTAATATAGCATCATGTTTCCTGTCACAACCTCCATCTATTTTCAACTATGGACAATGATGATTCAATTGATAATTTATAAATATAATTATGATCAATTTATTTGATGCATTTTTTAAATTTTTATATCTGCTTTATATGCATTTAAATTGTATTATATTCTGGGCTATTATTTATTACAAATGTATTACCAATATGGCACAGAAGTTTCAAAAGAAAGTGTATGTTTCAATAAACAAACATATCTGTTTTGCGCAAACAAGAAATAATCATAAAAACTGATTTTTTTCTTTAAATACGCATACAGTAAGACTTGCTCGTATGACTGAAGGACACTTGCTTTTTAAAGAAGACATTCAACTTCAATTTATATATATATCATTTCATATTGCTTACAGTATAACAATATTCCATTTGTTTAAGCATTTGTCAGCATTTGTTGTTTTTTACACAAGACAGTCAGTGTGTAATATATACTTTGTGTATGGTGCTTTTTTTGACGTTTGTGTATTCTCTGTATTGAATGCAACATACAATACTGTGCTATGGTTGAAGTTGAGATTACTTCAAGGTTGTAAAATGACACCTGCAGGTGATTCGATGAGCTTATGAAAAGCAGGTACAGTATGTGTATACTGTAACTGTTAAGAAGTAAAAGTGTATAGCCAGACTGGGCCAGAAAACACTGGGCCTAAACACCCTCCTATAACCCCATATCATATACTGAAATCAATCCTTCTAAATCAGTAAATAGTCATTTGATGGTGGACGTCCTTTGTCCCCTTGAAAGACATTCTAGCATTAACTGAGCATCATTCATCCTGAGACATTAGTGATGAGGTGTCATATGCTTGTTATGAGCAGCTGGTGGGCATGAATGGAAAAATTGATGCATTTAAGGGATTAGAATGGTAAGGTGTTATTCTCCTTCAGATTAATTGAATGTTTTAGCTGAGGACCATCAAACACTGATCAGAAATCCTGTACCAACAGGGTATTGTAATGAATCAGTCAACCAATAAACATTGTATAAACCAATTCATTAACATAGAATCCCAATGTAACTGCAGTGTTTCCCCCTCATAAAAAACAGTAGGGGACTCTCCTCTCATGGGTATTTTCCATTCCCCATTCCACAACATTCTCTGTCGAGTCTAATCAAGGGGTTTTATTGCAGTGCAATGCGAGGGGCCATGACAGAAACCTCTGTTTTCCCCATAGCTTCTCCTCGGGTGTCAGTTAGCACTGGGCTCTGCTGTCTTGTCTACCGTTTGTGAAGCCATCTGCAAGAGAGACGTCTTCCTTCCTCCTGGAGACCTTGTCATTTGGAATTATGGCCTGAGATAAACCCTCCTGCAACAGCTGGAGTCAGCCTCCAACAGACAACATCAAGGTCGACTTCTGAAGGGCAGATAAAAGAAACAAGCACACTTGAGGGAAATAACTAAAGTAGTAATACCAGTGTCATCCTATATGAATTCAACAAAGTGATATTTGGTTGAGTGTTTGTAATCAGTGAGTCTCACAATGGAGACATTGGTGTTTGTTCTGTAAGGCGGCAGCATGTTGTGCTTGCTGTTTAACTAAATGAGTGTGTGTGGATTAATAGAATTAGGCCTTGTAGCACTTCAAAGTAGTCAGGGGTCGAAATTTAACAACCAATAGTGAGCCGGCAATAAGAAACAGCAGAAGACCTTGGAGGTGGCACCTAAAATAGTTGAATATCCCCATATTTTACCTTTGAATTAAAATTATACCATAATCCACAAATTACTTTTCATATTATAAAAATATGCTTGCCCATACGGACATATTGCATTGCAGGGCAATCGAGCAATCTGTTATTTTGAACTATGAGAAACAAATGAAGGAGTCAGATACTGCCATGCAGATTTTGATTAATCGCAAAAACTCTGTAGAATTAAATATTTATGGAATGAAGCTTTGTTTCAATAACTACAAAAATGTCTCACTCATCAGTCTTTGTCATTTCTCAAAGGGCCACTCACTATGGAGAGATGAGGAACTGCACGTATAGATTTCTATCTGAAATCACTGGCGGAGAAGTACAAATCAATATCTGGGTTTGTTTCCTGCGACATTAAGAATTCTTTTTTTTTTTTTTTTAATATTGCTGCGACATTAAGAATTCTTTTTTTTTTTTTTTAATATTGCTGCGACATTAAGAATTCTTAAAAACCTTAAACCTTGAAACCTTAAGAGAGACAAAAAGACAAAAGCGTGTGTTTTATTATATCATTTTGCAGAACTTGCAGCAAGCCAAACATGATTAAAATGCATACATTTTAGATGTGTTCCCTACAACCACACTGTATCTGAGTAGTTTATTTTGCATCGTTGATGTACTTGCACATAATCCAGTCACATCAACATACAATATATCAAAATAAAACCAACAAAGGCTACAAACTGACACATGAATAAAATACACTTCATCACAGGAACATCACTTCCGACAGTCAGGCGTCACAGATGATATACTGCGCAACACGCAAACCATCTACCGCACTTATGATTGCATCAATACTCATTTTAAATGTGGTGGCGATACGTAAGAGGAGAGGGCCCATCTGTCATATGTTGTGCCCTGCAGACATATGCGGATAGGGAGCACGGGTCACTGTAATACACAGTAACCGCCATTGATTTGTAATGATACAGAAGACATGTAGATATGCCTAACTCAGTCTGCAGTGGCAGTGATGGCATTATTGAGTGTTCAGGTGGCCCATGGGAGGATGCAGGGAGGACGTCAGATGCCGCTTCCCCAGGCCACCTGCTGCCTGTTCTGCCTCGCAGTCCACCAACTCCCCCTTACTCCCACCAGCGCCCCGCTCTAATGAAATCTGACATACGGGAGATGACAGGTGCTGTGACAGCCCTCTGCCACCGAACGGAGGGACGGGAAAAGGAGGTTTCTTCTAAGTTATCACACCTGTGCACCCCCTGCTCCCATCTTCCAAGGTTAGAGCGAGAGAGGCTGATGGAAGGTACAGGCTCTGTGTGTGATGAGTCCTCGGTACCCGGTGATAAGTCGACATGTGATTTATCATTCAGCAGTGTGTGTCCACAGAGGTACACTCTCTGTGGAATAATGACAGGCGTGATGGCAGTCACACCTCTGAATAATCGCGTGGCGTTAATGTATGAGTGTTGCATGGACCTTGACCTAATGCAGTCTTTACCTTTTATGCCTGACGATGAAATTGGTATAGGAACAACAGAGCAGGAACTGACAAAAAAAGTCTGCTCAAATGTCTGGTTTTGGGGGTGCGTGTGTGTGTGTGTGTGTGTGTGCGTGTGCGTGTGCGTGTGCGTGCGTGCGTGCGTGTGTGTGCTTGTGACATATTACTGGAGTCAGGTTTGCTCACAAGTCTTCAATATTTCATTTTTTTCAGTAAATCTCATTTATATAGATCTGTTCTTTTTAGAAATATATCATCAGATTACTGTGGAATTGAGGCAGTTATTGCAACATTACCAAAATCAACATATGGCGCACATTTATATATATATATATATATATATATAAATGTGTGTGCATGTGTGTGTGTGCGCGTGTGTGTGTGTGAAAGAGAGAGTGAGAGCGAGAGAGAGAGGAGGTGGGGATAACCGCTGATTGCACTACATGTTTTGATTATTTTATGCACAGTAAATTATACTGTGAATATGTTCAGTTCATAACATGTTTTCAATGTTTGTTTTGCATAATGTTGGTAGACAGTATTACTGTACAACACGTTAAAAAAACAACACACACAAGCATTTTGCAATCTGCAGTAGGCATGCATCTATAGAATCACTTTGCCTCTACGTTTTACACTGAGAAATCTCAGGCATGCATTCTTGAGGAGCAAACCTTTAGAAGAACAGACCATTTTTAAAGTATTGTTCCTTCCAGGATCATAAGTTGCACAACCCATGAAGACATTATGGCGTCAATTTCTACACTAAACTGCTGTTTAGTTAGTTAATCATTCACCTGATGCAATGCTGTATATTTGCATCTGTATAACGTTAAGCTATCTAACCAGCAATCAATTACAGTGTGTGCACTGTGACCTAATATATACTGTACGTATACCTATAGATTTTAGAAGCTAAAATGAAGAATTATGACTATTAATAACTGCCTATATGAACACATTTTTATTATTAATACTCTGTAAGCTATTATGAAGTAGCAGGTATGGTATAGGTAGCAGTAGGATGATCCGCGCTGTGTGGGTAAACATCAATCTACAAGCAGAGATCACGATAACAGGTCTGAGGCAACAGCCATTTTCATGTCACATTGTCACACGGCTGTTTTTTCCATTTATCACCGTTATTAAATAAATTAAACGTTCGATCAGCTCGTCAGTCCTGAGTTCTTGCCTTCAGCCTGCGTGTTTTAGATGCTTCACGTTTTGGCTGTGTGATGATGATATTCAGGTAACCTTAAAGTGCTATGGTAATTTGGCTTTTGTTTTTCCTGTCAAGCCCTTGCTAAGCAGCTCTGTGTGGCTGTGACGTATTGCCCGCAGACGCAGACGTCAGCTGATAAATGGTAATAGGTAAGAGAATAGGAAGTCACCCTGTCCCGGAGAAATTGTTTAGCCATCCTCTCATTGTGAAATACTCTTGCATGTGGGCCCCTTTGGTGTCTCGTCTGCTTTTAAGAGCAAGGTGCTGAGATGTAGGTATATGGATGTGGTTGCCATAGTTACACGACAGTGTCAGACGCACTCACTCTTCATAAGGTGCACATAAGGAGAACAACGATGACAACAACATGATGTTCCAATAAAGAGGGAAATAACTATGTATGTAGTCTGTACAATACAGGGTTGTGTTTCCCGTACAACGACGAAGGCTAGCATTGAACTTACATTGTACTATGCATCGTTGAACTAATGAACATATATTTATGGCCAACAACCTTTAATGCATCGTCAGTGGCTCAATTGGATATGTGCGTGATCGTGATCAATGGTCTCACTCAATAACGCGGGTCCAAAACACTAGCGATGAGTTGTTTCTTTTAATAACGGCAACAAAACACTACTTGATTAAGATTAGAATAACAGACATATTCTGTATGCGAGATAAACGGAAAAGAATTATGCTTTTCATCTTTCATCTGTTTTGATCCTATAACTGAACTATAGTAAACTGTAGGAATAGGCACATGTGCAACTGCAGTCTACTAATGTAGGCCTATTGAGAAATAGTAGGCCTACTTTTACAACGATTTTCAAAACACTTAGGTTTAGTGTTTTCCTACAGCAAGATTAGATAGACATGTAATAAACCTATTTGACTGCATTTTCTGCCGTTTATGATGTAGTCACCACAAACTATGCTTCTAACCCCAGGATTACTTAGGTTATAGGTTAGGACAGGTTATAGGTTTGAGTTTTGTTTTATAGGCTGGGCTAATATCTTCTGTGCAAGATGACCTTAATCAAAAGTGAGGATAGGCTTATATAGGCTAACAAAATATTTAGCAACCTATCGACATTGTAGTGATGTGATTCAACATTACATACCCAAAAACAAAATCCTGTACTTTACAATAGACATTCCTGTAAATAACCAATCATTCTTTATTATTTCTATATGTTTTATTTAATGTACAGCATTTTTTATCACATCTTTCCTCTCAATGTACATGTCCTTTGTTTTAGAATTGAACTAAGTCAATCATAACTTTTGTCTTCAATATATACTTACCTACCTACCTACTTACTGTGTATAGGTATATACCTACCTACTTACTGTAGATAGGTATATACCTACCTACAGTGTATACCTACCTACTTACTGTAGATAGGTATATACCTACCTACCTACCGTACCAATCTACCAAAACATAGTGTGTACAGTGTACTGTAACTATCTCTTTATACTGTTTTCTTGATTCTCTTCCACAAAACAATGGTTCGTATTCATTATTTTCCCTCACACACACTTTATCCACATTATCCATGTTGATTATTATTTTATTTAGTGAATTTGACAGGTGATAAGAGCAACATTATTTTTTTGGACAAGCTACTGCTGTGTACACATGAGAGAATATTTGATGTATTTCAGTGACATACAGTAGATCTGCATACGTGTTGCCTGGTGACGGGTGCTGTGCTTGAAAGTGCTGTTGTCTGTACCTCATATCTCAGCTTGAAAACTATATGAAGACCAGAGCACAAAAGTGTTTGCATGGCAGATGGTGTTTGCTCAAACAGTCCTAGAAGGCTTGTTATCATATTACAACCCCTGGCGAGTGTCCCTGTTCAAATCGATCGTGCTAAGCAGACACTCAAAAGGCATCATTCAGAACAATAAGAGCAAGGCTTCAATACAGATCTGCAGGTCTTGCTTGTATAATGAGAACAGTTAGCTATGCTGTAATTGGTTACAGTACAGCTTTCAGCTAAGAATGTTCAGCTTGTGTTTCAGTCACCGTTACAAAGGTTTAATACAAGGACAAGTAAATACATGGTTTGTAGCAAAGGAAAGGAACAATCATCTAATTAAAATGCAAATATATGAAGGCACAGGTGTGCATCCATGTCTCTTTTTCACCCTGCACCTCTGTATCTCATTTTGATGTGGATGGTGACAGGTGGAGATAATCACATGCCACATTCAGTCAAGCTGTAAATATGAATGTGGTTACAACTGTACAAAGAAGGCTTTGAAGTAAACATCAATCATTTATGCAGGAAAGAACCACCTCCATTTTTAAAGACAATATTCCAAAATGCTATAAATAATCAAATGTACGAGTAGGCCTATGTCAATAGCAAGCAATGTAACAGAATGTGTTTTGCCATCACAGTGTTCTGTTTTCAGTCTAGACCCATCTGGACTTCTAGCCAATTGTATTGTTTTGTCCTATACAACTAATCTGCCAAGTCACTTCCGCTCCACTGGCCTGAACTGCAAAACCTTGCCACTCTTCTACAAGGTTGTGGAGAATTCTATACACACCCCAAACTTAAAAGCTCCCATCCAGTGTTAATCACCTCTGCGAGAACACGATCATTGCTCCTGCAAAGCTTCTATCCTTCTCTCTCCCTCCTACTGACCCTCCAGTTAGGAGAGAGCAATCAAAACCAGCCCCCCATTACATGAAATGTCTCACATTACCTGGTCCCCACTGAGCAATATCCCCATGTTATTCTGCGCTACTCTCATTTGCCATCATTAAAAATGTCTGACACAAGTCCCTGGAGATCTTATTTATATTTCTCCTCAGTTCTCTCATAGGAATGCATTTTATTGTGAACTCTTTGTTCTTTTAAGCTTCTAATAATGGTTATCTCAGTGTATTTTGTATATGTACTTTAAAGGTGCATACACAGATAAGGTAAATACTTTAAAGGAAATATAAATGTTAACGGCAGCATCATTTTCCAAGTATGTGGCAAACTATTCAAATGATAATTGCTAGTTTTCCCTACCAACGAAAATAAAACATGAACGGCACTGCATGGTGTCTTTTGAGAGTTATTGATGCCGTCAGTATAATAGTTTAGAGTTTGAATACAGTTTGAATGTTTGTGATTTTTTGTTACGTAACCAATCTAAGTATCTAAGTATTCTCCCAAAATGTAATATGGCTTCAAATCTAAGATTTGGTTGAACCGTTTTGACATCAGGCAGATGAGCATATGTCTACCACTAAGTCTCTTGTGTACAGCAGCAAGCTGCTATTGCTGCAGAAAGTTGCTGCTACAGTACAAGCAATGATGGCCAATGGACTGCCATTGTTGTTGAATCTCTTCACAAATATGAGATGTAATGCATGAGAGGTGAAACCTTGCAATTACTCTAGGACAGTAAAGCTAATTATAGTTAAGTATAGTTAATTTGTTATATATTTACAGTCAGAGTTGTATACATTTTATTCAAACAAAGCTTAAAATGAAGTGTCATATTTGCATGTTTCTTTTTTTTTCATCATTGTTGCATTGAAAGTTAGGAATTTGTGTGAAGCTTGAATATAATACCATAACCCATCTTTCCAACATTCTGCACTGCTGGGGTAGTTCTTAAACAATGATAAATAAAACACATATCCTGGTTTCTTCATTTCAGCATATATGTCACTCTAAGAAATTCTTCAGTATATACAATTGGTTGGCTGAAATGGAACAGCACTTGTCGCATAGAGGTCCTGTATATCCTTGTACTGTAATACACTTACACATTCTAGTGTGTTAGTACTTGGTGACAGCAAGGATCATGGAGTCTTCAGCAATAAAGCCAAGAGCCAAGTAGGAATATGGTGTCCAGCAGCTCCCAGCCACCATGCTGTCACAGACCTCCTAACTGAACTGAAATGTGAATGCTGTCTACTGATACTTTTATAAGCGGAAATGTGTACCATATACCGTATATATATAGAGAGACAGTTTTAACGAATGTATGCGCGTTGCCACGGTTATGCGCCTGGGTTTCGATCATCTTCCGCTGTGCGAAGAGAGGTGTGGCAGTCTGTTTCTATGACAAACTTACAGCCTGCATTCACTTTACCAAAACAGAGGCCTCACATACCTCTCTCTTCACATGAGCACGGCGGTATCCTCTGGTCAAATGTTCACGGCTAACCCTTTTACAGAAGCCGTTTGAGCGATGTCTAATCCTGCATCTTTTGGCTGGAGGGCGCTTTCATTTAATTACTTAAAATTAAGGGATTAATATCTGTGCTACTATGAAAATCCACTTAATTCATTATATCAAATATACAGTAAGATAAGCTTTAAAGGTCTCCCTCATGGCCGTACCTTACTGTAAGAATGATCTCCCATCTTCTTGCTAATGGTTATTGGCGCTAGACAGACTCTACCGGTACAGGATGGTCATCCTGTACTGGTACGGGTACAGGATGACCTACCTGTAAGCATCCTTGAGCAAGATGCTTAACCCCTTACTGCTCCTGGTGGTTGGTCGCACCTTGCATGGCAGCGATCACCATCGGTGTATAAATGTGTGTGTGACTGGGTGAATGTCAGGCAAAATACTGTAAAGCGCTTTGGATAAAAGCGCTATATAAATGCGCCTATTTACCATTTACTGATCAGCTCAGTAACATGTAATGATACTTAAGCGGGTTACGGACCCACTTGACATCAAAAGAATGTCATCAACATTGAATACAATCAGTGACGATTCGCTGTTACTTTCTATTGACAGAAATTAATACATGACAGTCCGAAGAAAACTAACTTGATATGAACTATACCGGTAGCTGTACAGGTGTTGTGCCCTTGATGATTTTGCACATATTATGCTTCACTTCCTGAATGTTTTGTTGATTTTCTTTTATACTTAGACATGTTTGACAGACAATACACGTTTTCTAGGTCTCCAAGCCATTTTCACTTTAGGTAGGCACGTCTTCGTCAGTCGTATACTATTTGAATTGAGTCATATCAGCTATAATATCTCTGTCTAGGTAGATGACTCTGTTGTTATGAATGTTTGTAGAGGTCAGTCAGAAGTTACGTTCGCTCCAGAAAGTTAGTGAATGCTCAGTTAGTGTTGGCAAGATAAATTGTCTATATATATATATATTTTAAATATACAGTATATACTGTATATTGGACATTATATGTTATTTATTGGGATAATAGTCTTTCACTGCCAGTCTAATAGACTTTTTTTTTTTTAAAGCGACAATAGTGAAGCAAAAATATATTAACACTGGTACTTTTTAGAGACTGAGTAAAGCAAGAATCCTTAACCACATGATTTGCATTCCCTAATCTATAGTGTTAGTGACTGTTTGAGTCCATGAATATTTATGCAGCCGGAAGCCTTGAAGCAATAGATAGGCCATGCATGTGTATTTTTTACAATAAATGGCAATTTACTTACAAAGAGGAAGTTGTACAGCCACCATCGGTTATGGCTATGGGTACGTGCATAATGTTTTATAGAGTCCTCTGAACTAAAGCCCACATGTATGCTTAGTGTTTGTACTGTGGGCGTGGGAGGGGCTTGTGCTCTCTATATTACAAACCAACCCGACCCGACTCTGGATAAGCGGATGAAGATGGATGATGGATGGATTTTGATATTAGTAGTTTTTAAAATAAACATCTGTGGATAAATCATTGGTTTAAGAGGCTTGTTTCCCTTCAAGAGTCATGGGGGCCAGTTCTCCCCTCCTCCCCAGGTGGTTGATCCAGAGACGTCTTTGACGGAGTGATGGGAGTGATTGATGGGCATCCCTAAGTGTATCCCACCTGTCAGCATGGAATGAATTGCAGGTCACCTTTGACCCTGCCTGTGGAGATAGTAGTGCTTTGCACAAGCATGCGACTCTTAAAAAAAACATCAAACAACTTGACAAATAAAATGCGTACACTTGTGTATCCAGTCAATCAGACAACAAGTATTTTCACATATACCATTTAATACGATAAGGTTTGAGGGTCTCATACAACATTTTACAGTGATATGTTGATAATTGAACACCTTGACAAGATACCTGTACGACTGGCTCAAACCTCAGTCACACCATATTTGCTATTTTAGGTAAACATGCCTTTGCACAGATTTGTGACAAATTCTCTTTCTTTTTTTTTAAACCAAATTGGTTGAGCATGACCTCCTCAACCTTAATGTGCCCATGTGTAAATAAGTAAGCAAACAGATTTAGAGGTGTATTCTGGTGTGGGAGTTTGTAGTGTTGAAGTTGTCAGGCTGACTTAAATATGCTTATCCCAAAGGCAAATGTTTCTTCTCCAGAATTCCCCCTCTTCCCCTTCACTCAGAGAATCCGCTGATGAGGTGTAAGTGAAGTCTTATAGGCTTTCCATTTGACTAGTACTGCATGCTGGTTCCCTTATTGAGGGAAAATATTGGCCTTGCACGAATAAGTTGGCAGAATGTCTTCGGAATTTAGGTTTTTATTTTGAATCCTTTTGTTTATTTATCTTTGTATTTTTTAAATGTCCAAAACAGCCTAAAAGGCAATGAATTACATTGAATGTGACTATTATGTTTTACTAATTTACATTTGTGGAGCATTATTTAACATTTAACATTATGCAATTACCAGATGGCGAAGATACTTTAGTGGTAATATCTGTAAACATATGTAACTTTTACAGTAATCTAATGTTGAAACGTCACTGCATTTTTTTCAAATAGAAATGATGTTGTCATTTGTCACTGTTTAATATAATAGTAGTATTATAGTTAACTATAATAGTAAGTATAAATAACTAGAACTCACGCACAACTGCCTGTATAATATTAACACATGGGTCAAATGCAATAATAAAATGGACATTACATAAATGCTATGTAGATACAGCACATCTAGGAAATACATGTATTTAAAGGTTTAACTAAGTGAAAGGTCTGGATCTCTGTCTCCATTTGAAACATTTGGATAAGTAAGTAAGTTCAACAATAACCCTAACCCTGCCTGTCAAGAAGAAAAGAACAATCGGTGGAAGGAGCAGGCACGCTAAATGCTAAATGAGCTAGAACAGTTCTGCACATCCAGCACTTGAGATGGTGGAGGCAATGGAGTCTACTGGCTTCATAGATTAGTCAGAGGAAGAAGGCGAATTGGGGTGTGGTGAAGTGCAGCGGGGAAAGCTTCAGCAGCTTGTGCCTGCCAACCTCTGTGCTGGGCCACTGGGCCAACAACAAACAGGTGATCTTATAACCCTTATAAATGCTATGTAGATGGCAGGCTATGTTCAAAACGCAAGTCAGTAGAAACTGAAGCATCGTATAGAGGTCTGGCTTCAAATAAATAGCTTTGAGATTCATGTTCTTTATCTGTTTAAATGAATAACTAATATATATGGTGAATTGTCAGAGAAACAATTACTTAACACCACCAGCCTTACAGCAGCGCCTGAGTTAGCCAGTACCAGCTACACATATACTTCAGATATTGTGAACCATTACTTCTGCTGCATATACATTTACAGTTACATGTACTTCCTCGATACACTGTAACTAAATCTAAACCATCTTGTCTAACTAATATTAATGTTATTGTTAAATGCAGAAGCTACACATTCATTAAACAGATGTAATATATTAGTGTATAATGATTATATTATTCCACATACAGTATACAAGTATACAAGTGCATATACACTGTATATGCACCTGAACAGAAAGTTCCTAGCACATTCAGTGACAATTCATGAGACTATAGATGTGAAAATGTATTTCTTTCAAAAGTAATACTACACATAGTAATATATTAGATAGTACAATATATTTAAGATTAATTTTACATATTGACTTGATCAGAACCCAGAAGAGGAGAAATATATCATATTTATAATGGTGATATTTCACACGCTACGCTGAATCATCACATTACACATCCTGTAATCCTTGAGAAAACAAATGCTAAAGATACTAATTAACAATAATATATGTTATTGTTCATTTTGTTGTTTGGTAAATTATTAATTAACCCTAAAGCAAAGTTAACACTAAAGCAAAGCTATAGAGTATTTACAGTAAGTTATCACTTCTTAACAAATGTTCTCTTCTGTGATTTGCTATTGTACCCTTAGCTCTCTTTATTTCTTGTGAATTTTTTCTAGTGCTTAAAAATAAAATTTATTATTAATTACTTGATGGTTGAATGCATTTATTATGTAATTTTTTTCACAGGCTATATTATTGTACAGAGAATCTGCATTATTCATTATTAAAGCCACATTCTCATAGAGAATGATTAGTCCTGCAATCATTCTTGGCAGGAGAGGACTGTTTTTTTTTTTTTATCGAAGACATTTCTCAGTATGAGTGGAGAGGGTGGCCATGTGAGAAATCAGATGTTCTGGCTACGCACCAGTGTGTAGAGGAGGAGAGCAGAGGGCTAAAGGTGGAGAGAGGAATGGAATACATAAGATCTATTTTGTTGTCAACCATCAGATCAGATGAACAATCTTTTTTTTTAACCACCTTCACTTTTTTAAATTAGTGTACAGTGTGTAGCCTACAGTAACTATGCAGGGATATACAGTATTTACCTATAAGTCTCCTGTCCAGTCCTCTGTACGTGTGTGGTTGTGTGCATGAGTCCATATGTATATGTGCGTGTGTTTGTTTGTATGCGTGTCTGAGTGTGTGTATAAACAATGTGCACTACATAGTTTCCATACTTAATGTGCTTGTTAGCCATCTCTGAGCCCCCTGAGGCATATGTCCCTATCCTAGGACTTATTCATGGTGCAGTTTTAACAAGCTCTGTCGATGTGAGGCCATTGAGAGCTTGCAAGATTGCAGTCAATGGCAATTCCATGTGCCACACAGAGTGCAAATGAGCCTCTGCAAATATAACCGGGGCCCTCAATCTATGTCAGTGACAGCAGGACGGCTCAGGCACAATGGACTCAACCACTTAGCATAGGCTTTAAAGCTTCAAGGCTGCAGGTCACACATAATGTTATATTAGGAGAGCCCAGTCCTAAAGACAATGAATATTAACTTACAACCCTACAAGAACACTACAGAACAGGGGTGCCCAATCCTAGTTCTACGAGAACACTACAGAACAGGGGTGCCCAATCCGGGGCCTACGAGAACACTACAGAACAGGGGTGCCCAATCCTGGTCCTACGAGAACACTACAGAACAGGGGTGCCCAATCCGGGGCCTACGAGAACACTACAGAA
>JAODOY010009051.1:0-37624 GCA_025399855.1 Forbesichthys papilliferus | reverse complement strand
AACAGGGGTGCCCAATCCTGGTCCTACGAGAACACTACAGAACAGGGGTGCCCAATCCTGGTCCTACGAGAACACTATAGAACAGGGGTGCCCAATCCGGGGCCTACGAGAACACTACAGAACAGGGGTGCCCAATCCTAATCCTTCGAGAACACTACAGGACAGAGGTGCCCAATCCTGGTTCTGAAGAGTGACTGCCCTACATGTTTTAGATGTCCACACCTACACCAAGCACTTCCTGGAACTATTTGAAGCACTTACATATTTAAGTAATTAAAAGCATAACATAAGATTATGTTAGCTGTTTACTACACAATCACACAAACATTAGCATAAATTAATGGGGTATTTGGATGACTTTGGTAATGCTTTATTTACTGTATAGCAACTTATTAACTATGTTTAATAGTTTAAGCTTATCCTGGCAAAAAAAGTCAAATATATAGGGCTTTACCGTACCGGAGTCTTGACTGCACAATAGATGGTGTCTGCTGCCAGTCTTCAGATTTATGCCAAGCCAACCATATTCTGAAGAGAAGTTTTTTGACGACTGTTCTTACTGCCAACAGCAAAACATCCCGCCGGGCATACCGTATATTAACTTGTTTCATTGATCTTGCTCAGTTTGCCTAATAAAGACAATGACGTAGGATACAGTACTGTACAGAGTAGCTCAGTCACTTCCTTCACAGGAAGTGACGTCGTGGACACTATATTTCCATGTTTTTCTCCCAAATTTGCGAGTTTACAAATTCGGAATATCCGAGTATTTTTCACGCACATTTGCGACTTAAATATAAGAATATTGCTCCCCTCCCCCTAGACCTCACATTCATTTTTTATTTTTATTTTGTATGGCCTTAATACGGCATCGTATATAAAGTTTGCCGATACTAATTATTTTTTTCGAATGATAAATATCACTCTCTGTCTTACCTTTGATTAGTACGTTGAGAAGGTTTGCTTGGGATTGAATCAAACTCTCTTGAAAACATTAATCCAATAACAACAGCATGTTGAAACATGATTCTACTTCGGTTACTTCCTCATTGGGGGTTAGTATCTGGTCGCCGATATATATGGTTTATGTAGTTCTATGAGTTGTCATTGGAATCTAACAGAGGACCATACAGTCACCTTGAAAGACTACATGACATCTAAAACACATGTCAATATTTACCAATCAGAGAGGCAGCCATCTTAGAGTTTGGAACGCATCTTGCGAGGCGCCAGTCGAAGAGGGGTTGAAATGGAAATTTTCAATGATATAATAAATACCTTTAAGCAAGAATGCAGATTAGTACATATCTTAATGAAATAATAGCACATATAAGCACATATATGTATATTTCTGGATTCATATCTGCATTTATAACTAGCACCCACATTTTAATTATATACTATATGCTATATCCTATAATAAAACCCATAAATATTTTGATATGTTCATTCACAATGGCATAATCCTTGACACATATTTACTCATCGGATATTGTATTGTAGTCCTATAGTTTAAAGGGGTTTATATGCATAATTCCAATAAAATATTAATCTATAGTCAGGTAAAAATGAAAAAAATATATAGTTATGATGTTTTTGATCTTAATGTAGTAAGAAGCAGTGTCATCCACATGGAATATTGAACCTGAATTTAAATCTCACAGGGTTTTTCTACATTTTAATACCAAGAATTCTACCATTTTCAGAATGTCAGAAACACAGCATAATGCATGGACATGTTTTGCGAGGTAAAAACCATTAAAAATGGAGCTAGGGGAGAAGAGGATAACTTATTAAACTGACAATGTATCGGTGTCGCTTCATGAAAGCAATGACAATGCATGCATTTAGAAGTAAGCTTTTAAAATAAAGTTGACAGTGTCTTTTAAAGTAAGAACTGAATAGAATAATAGAACAGAATGCAAACTACAGAAGCAGTGGTGTGTGTATTTTTAAGCAAGTATGGTTTCCATAGATACTGCAGATGTTGAAGCAGTCAGAGTGAAAGCAGAGAAGCAGTAGACTAAACTGGAACGTCTCTCCTGCCTGTAGAATAGCCTTTTGGCACATAGAATGCTTGCTAATGCTAAAGCTACATTGTATAGTTGCTGACTCTCCACATAAGCCCAATGTGTGCTATGGATGCTCTCCAAAAGGGGAATGCTGAAACATGGCATTTTAAAAATTGCCATATATATTAAACAATGCAAAAGACAGAGGGCATAAAGTATATGAAGAATCAAAAAGAACGGGAGAGAGGAGCGTGTGAAAGCAAGACCTCAGATCATGGGAGTGGGGGCAAAAGAATCCACTTCATGAATTAACAAAGCTGTGGTAATGGAGTCCAAGGTCTCACTGCTATTTGTGATGGAGGCAGCCATGCATTCACTCTCCGCTTATTAGATGGGAATGGTGAGACGAAGACTGATTAATACTTTAGCGTTTTTGTAGTGGTTGGAAGGTGTGTGTGCGTGTGCGCGTGCGTGTGTGCGTGTGTGTGTGTGTGTGGTGGTGGGCTTTCGTGTCACAGTTGGGGGCAAATAGCAGGATGATAAGATTATCCCAGGAACAGGGTGGGAGGGTGGGAATGAGATACTAGCAAGGAAGGTTTAGCTAGCAGCCTGATTAGTTAAGAGACACAGCCATGGAAAAGGCATGATACACTGTTTGTAAATAAAATTACATTCACATGTAGCAAAAAACCCATTGTATGTTGGATTCCTCAATGGATTTACAGTAGAGTATCCTCCAGGATCTCCGCACTGTTAACAATGAGCCAAATAGGCTGTTGAACACAAAATACCCAGAAATGAGGCTTATGCTTAAGCTCATAAATCTCAATAACATCTAAACTCTATAAATAAACACCTAAATTGATAGACAAGAAATGCAGCGGCTGGTCTATTAAGCACCTTTCTGTCGCTCAGCCTTCAGAAACACCCGGCCGTCAGCTAACAGAAATCAACAATGAAACAACGCCACAGTATACAGTATCTAGTTGAATGTTGAATAGACCAATTACATGTAATATCTAAGAGGCAATTTTACAGACAGAGTACAGTAGGCCTTTAGAAAATCAGCATAAATATACTGTATATTTTTTTCATTTTTTCCTGTCTAATTGTTATTGATATAATGTAATACTTTACTGGAATTATGCATCTAAACCCCTTTTATAATATAAGACTAAAATATAACATCTGATGAGTATTTGTCAAGGAATACGCCATTGTGACTGAACATATATAAATATTTCTGGGTTTTATTATGAATGTCAGACATTTTGAAATTCGTGTGCTAGTTATACATGCATATTTAACTGCAGAAATATACATATATGTGCTTACATATGCTATTATTTGATTAATATATAATATGTACTAATTTACATTTTGAGTCAAAGTTTTTTTTAATCTCTCATTGAAAAATTCAATTTCAGACGTATTAGGAGCGAACGATGACGTAACTTCATATGTGCTAAGAATCTCGAGCTGTGATTGGCCAAATTTGTCATATGACCCCTTAAAATGTTCCTCTGGATCCGAAAAATAAGGGAACTGTAGTTTTTGATCAAGTGTTTGTATGTCTGTAAGATGCCCATTACCTCTAATAGATCTACAGCCCCCAAAGTATCGCCGTCCCAAATTGACGGGATTTATTCAAAATGGACAATCAGTATGCCATTCTTGGAATACTTTTAATCATGGAATATCATTTTAAAAAGATTTTTGGGTCAATCAAGGGCAAGCTTTCTCACTGAACTCATCACAAGTAAGGCAAAGTGTGTTGTTTTTAATTCAAAAAACATAATTCGTGTCACGATCTTTATAAGATGTTTTTGCCAGTCCAGAGACCATATCTAGACCAACGCAAGTGCACTCTATCCAATGGTGTATAATATTTGATAATGCCTGACATGAAAAGCAATGTTTTCCTATTATTATAGAGCCCATACATACATATCCCTAGTCTAAAGCACTAATACTGTAGTATGCTACATATGTCAGTGCCAATCCTGTAACCTTTGTTCTATTGGGTGAAAGTGCAGTGAGTGGAAACACAACTGGTCCCAAGTGTGCATGGCTGTATTGGGGTGAGGTAGAGACCGGTGTCAGCCTGGATGATATGTAGGGGGAGGAGTGGAGAATAGTGCCAGTCCAAAGGTCATGGGTTTTGACCCCTGACATGTCCGGTGTACCTGCCTGTTAGCGACCTTGAGCAAGATACACAACACTATATTTCTCTTGGCATGTGTGTCTATTTTTGGGGACAGGGCGAGGCAGAGGTGTTTTTATTTTGATTGAGTTCCAATATCAGCAGTCTTTCTCCAGTGTTGCTGACTTTTCCTTTAAGGTAAAGCCTCTGGTAAACCACCACATTGTAAATTGAGGAGTGTCCAATGTGACATTGGTGAACTCTGATGTTGCCTTGTGGCAGTATAGATTGCATTTGATTTCTGTATGATATAGAATTTCAACTTTCTAAACCATTAGGTTTCGTTTGGCTTGTAGTCACAGCTAAAAGTCAATACAATTAAGGAACAGTCACATTTCTGTGCTGAGGTCATAAAATGTTGTATGCCGGTTATGATTCCTTCGATTCGGAGAGTGACGACTGATTACAAGCTTTGATTTGATTTGTTTGGCTTCAACCGCAACTCACACAATGATGTGATTCTGAGTCAACATTAAAGGCTCTTAAGGAATAGAGTGGGAGTAGGTGAGTTCATACAAGACTAGACTGAGCACCTGGGCTTGCCTGGAAACTACTGCAGTTCCACACAATAATGCCAAGGCTATTAACAAATCCCATCTAAGGCTGTTGTTTCCCATTCTTTATTTTCTTCTGTACAACAGCATCGCTTGTGCTAGACTTCGAAAAACACTTTCAACGAGCAGTAATACCTGTGCCTAGGGTTACCATGGAAACCTTTTACTTAAAAATAGACCTAAAAAAAAGGTATGGCTACAATATGTCTTGAAGATGTTATACTGTAAAAAGATGAAATATTCATATAAAAATGTCAATAAGGAGCATGGTCTACTTTGTCTACTATACAGACTATTCAATTGTACCTGCTGATGTGATAACACAATTAATAACAGACAGCAATTAAATGCAGTAATCACAGTCAACATGTTTGCTTGAATATTTGTAAGAATGTAGTGTTACATTGTGTTACATTGCATTATGTGCTATGATAAATCTAATTTAGAAGGTAATAACTTGTAGTCTACTCTGTTCTATAATTTTACAGTATAATGCATTCAGCAATTTTGTTTTTTGTAAAAAGAAAAGACCAATGTAGGCATCCTGCCCTTGAACTTAGTCCCAAATATTTCTATATTTCTATTTGTTTACTATCAAATTAAATGTAATTTCATCGTTCATCCAGTTCCAATTGCTGCCCTCCCTGATAGTCTGGGTTCTGTCCAGATATTACTAGAACTATAATGTAAATACAATGTAAAACCAAAATATTTACGGCCTGCAAATTTAAACCAAAAATTAAGACAATTTCCGAATTGTGTAGAAATGAGAGAGAGGGAGAAGGGAAAGAGAGATAGAGAATGCATACGTGTGTGGATTTCAGGTTGTGGACACCCATAATTGTTTGTGTGTAAAGCCATATTAGCATTGTCCTTGCTGTTGTTTATCCAATTATGTATGATTGGCAGGAAGACAGACTCACACTCAAGTGGGACGGGAGTTTTTAACTGATTTACATAAGGTTCACTACTACATGTTAAACAGGCAAAGGATGATAATTTGCCCATAACGATAGCCAAGCACATTGAAGCGAGTGCTTTTAAAGAGCAGTGCATTCTGAATTAGGACAGACTGTCCACTTGTAAGAATGGACAAATGAGAGAATAAACGGCAAACTTTAAAGATGTGCAGGAGTAATAGCATCCTGGATCAACAAAATTAACATCTAGCATATTAATGCAATTTAGAATATACAGTATTATAGTGACACAATTTGCACTTTCTGATGTTTTTGGAGCAGCGGGCAGCATATCTCAAAAATAATCCTATCATTTCCCAGTCTGTTTATGAAAATTAGTAATTTTTTTGTAAATGTATTGAGATAAACCAGACACACTGCCAATGTTGTGATTGAAAGCAGCATTACAAGGCCAACAATTGGACATGCCCCTCCCACACAGCTGAGTGGCACTGACCACTCTGCCCTTCCTCTAACAGCCACGTGCACAAGGCATGCACATGCCCAGAGAAAATGCAAAGGTTCTGAAGAATGTACCATTAAACACATACAGTGTGACGATAATGTGTTCCATTATAAAGCAGGATGTATGTTACTGTAAAACACAATGCAATCATTAGTTTGTCCTCACATTCAACTTCCGCTGGTGGAGGTTGCAGAGGAAGCCGGAACAGTCACATTAAACTATCAGGCAAGGTAAACGTGTTAGCTGACAATAACAGATGTTGACTACCTGGTGCTGCTAACTGCTTGCATTGATGTCCTACATCAATACTTGCTAATCAGGTTCCACAGAGAGCTGAGAATAGGTTCCATTCAAGACAAACTTTATGGCTCGCAATAATTAGTTAGCCCACATTCAACCAGAGATGCATGCAGTGTGAAGCCATTGCCCTGGGTGAATTACCCAGACCAAAACACAATGTGACGAGATTTAAAGTGGACTTTTTTGTGTTTATTTGGATGTCACCTCTTGCCATTTCCACTGAACCCCATTCACATTTCGTTGAGTAAGGCCTGCAGCGGCACTATCATATATTCAGGCTAGAGAGGAAATCATTGTATAAGGTCTTTCATGAAATGCTCAGCTCGAGAGTAGCGCATGCACAACATCATAAATAACTGAAATATTGTAATACCATGTGTGTTCTTATAACTCTAACTGGCACACCGACACTCAGTGGCCACTTTATTAGGTACACCTGTCACACTTGATTTTGACTTTTTAAGAATATCGTCTTTGTTAAAGTGTTCTTTTTGCCATACCGTTTGTAGTGGGACCTGTCAATTTGAGCAAATGTTGCTTAATGACTGACTGACTGACCTTGTTTAAAAGTGCATGCACTACATTCTAGAGTAGGTGGTGGTAATGCACCGTGTAGACAGTAGGTGGTGTGACGGCAATGCACCAATAGCGTTGGATCCCATTTTATCTGGAGTCTTACGGAGGAACCTTGCATGCTAAACTATGTATTGATCTATGGTGTTGGCTCATGCACGCTGCCAGGTGATGTAGGCTTGCTTAATTTGTACTTGTTTTTAAACTAGAAATATACATGAGATTAGGCTGAGTCAATGTTTCTCTTTTTATTATTTGGCCAGGATTAGTGAGGAAAGAGGGTGCTACAATACAGTATAAGCATTGGGTTTACAAATGTATTTGAATATTCAAATAATTATGATTGTGAGTAAATGGTTGATAAGATAACTGACAGTGACGCCAGTCTGGGGCAGCAGCCAGAACAGACCTGGAGAAGCCCGTCTACTCATCATAATGCATGCCATTATTTCCCACAAGCCCCTTCGCATTGCTCACGCCGAGCAGCGTGAGTCATCTCTGCCGTCTTCAAACCGCTCATCTATATTCAGCTCATTTGATTACATTTTGCATATTCAATTAATATTACTCAGGAAAAGAGGTGGGAAAAAACGAAAATGCTGATTTCTCGATTGCATGTGATTTTCAAATAGATGGATTATAGATGAAGTGATCTGAAGATGGCTGGAGAGATGTGAGCCATAGACGCCACGTTAACATCCCCATCTTTGGAGTAGCACATCTGGCAGACCTCCAGCAGCCCCGAGGTTACAGCTAAGAGCTGCATCGGAGGGAAAGAGGACCTAAGGAAACTGAGGGGGAATGGCAGGAGGGCTAATTTGCTCTGTATGGCAGATGTTCACTACAGCACTTGCGATTTCATCATCCCTTCAAGAGATGCTTTATGTTTCATCAAGGAATCTGAGATTATATACATTATTTTTAAATTAAGTCTATAACAAAAAAAGTCAGATTGGCAGTTTGGGTAGAAAAGTTTTTTCTACACCAGAAAATGTTGTAAATTGAATAATAAAAAGGTTTGCAATATAAAGTGTTCTTAAATAATTATTCTTTATACCCTTTACTGTTTAAAAAAAAAAAAATCAGAATGCATTATCGTTCAAGATTCACATGCGTCATGTCTCTTTTCAATGAAAACCATTACAGTCACTTGTACAAATGAAGAGCTATGGGCGAGGTGTCACAAAAACATAAATTATGTAATAGAATATAGCAACCTTGGCTTTGAGAGGCATTGGGGTAAAAGAGCTTTTAGAGAGTATAAAAGAGGATGCCTGATTTGGATGCAGTTAATTAGAAAGGTTGATTGATTTGATGGCACTAGCACGGAAGCCCGTCAGAATGCATTCGTCTGTGAAGGAGTTCACAGTCAGGTCGATATGTTTCCCCGTTCAGGGAAGCTCTAATAATGACATTAAAGTTTCTAAGAAGAAACCACTCGTTTTTTTCTTTTTGTTTTTCAAGGTCCACACAAGAGTGATTACACCCTTTCTAGTTGAATTCTGCAGAAATTCTTTTTGTGAACGCATTGTGATTCACTCCTGTCAAAGACTATTGATAAGAACACATTCTCTTCCCGAAATCATGTATTTACTGTAAGTGATGTGAGATTTTCATTTGCACTTGTTGTTTCACACTGTTGTCAAGCTGCCTACGCAGTCTTTGCATTAAACGCAACACCCTCGGTTGTATAACTCATGGAAATTACATTTACATGTTGTTGGGTTTCAGTTCTTTTGACTGCAGTACCAGAACTCACTCACTCTCTCTCTCTTTCTCTCTCTCTCTCTCTCTCTCTCTCTCTCACTCTCACTCTCTCACACACTCTTAAAAAAGAGGGACCAATAGCATCTCATCTTTACAACAATATAAAGCACATACTGTAAACAGAAATGTATGAAATGTTTTTACGCAACAAATGTGGGTCACAAACCACCTTCTTTCCTTCTCTCTCACACGCGCACACACACGCGCACACTCAATAAAAGTCAATCACCTTCTTTTGACGTCCAAATTATAGAGAATCATCCCCTAGAGGACTGCATTGCCAGAATGGGGAATGTATATGACAATGGCATCATGATAGTACCAAATGCAGTCCAGGCCAGAGGGAAGTGATGGTTTAACCCAAAAACCATTACCAACGCTCCAATGTCTTAAATCACTCCATTCTTTGTCTTAGTGCCCGATCTTCACTATGAGTACTTTTGGTGGTTTAATAGTACTTCAACCTTCATGCTCTGCTGAATGTGATGAGAGTGTTTTTTTATTATTATTTTATTTTATTTTTTTCATCATCCGTGCAACACGCCATGTGGAACTGATCTAGCTATAGCTTCTGGATGTTTTCAGCACTGCAGTGTCTGAAGCCATTAGTATATGCTTATTATGTAAAGCGTATTGCCCCAGCATCTTCACAGCCTTGGCATGTGACTTGCAAAACCATGACGCAAACACCATCAGCTGTTTGTCCACATCACTGTTGAGGTATGTGTGTTTGCATATGATTCAGATATTCTTATGTTTTGGATTCTGGGGGTATTATAAGACAATATAAAACAATTGAGTATTTCATTTGTTTAACATAAGTATTTAGTATTTATAACTTTGTATATTCATATCTTATATATAATGGCTGCTTCTTTGTAATAAATGCAGCAATTAAACATTTAATGTGTGAAGTAAGGTAGAAGATGTACATGTAAGTGTGGAAATACCTGAGATAACAGAACATGTAACAATCTAACTATTCCCCCCCATAAAGTAACAGATGTTATTTGGGGAGAAAGAATGCCAAATACTTCCATGTGTGCCTTTTATATGGTGGATACACAAGGCAAGAATGATGAGATCTAAGCAGCAGAGATCTTCACCGTCATAATGCTGGTTTGCAGGCTGTTTGATTGGCCTCTTCACACCTGTGCTTCAGTATCATCGTCTTATTATTCAGTCTGGGCCTCCTGGACGTCTAATTAGGCCAATAATTCTCTTTCATTTAGCTGTGGACTCCGGTGTGACAGGTTACAACTCCTCACAAACCACCAGCCGTCTGGGAAGTGGACCGGAGAGTGGAGGAAAATGAAACCCTATGCGTGTACAACAGAAGCAAACAGTATCCTATAGAAGAGGCGTGCTCCCTATCGAGAAGGATTTTCAACATCTGCTCACTCTGTAAGTGTTTACTCAGCAACAGGCAAAAGTGAACCTGATATGTCAATCCCAGATATATTTTATTTTGAAAAATTTGATTGGGGAGTAAATAGTACAATTAGTGCAATTGTAAATAATGTAAGGTGATGTTTATTTTATATTGCATGTTGATAACATTTCATGGTGTGCTTTCCGTTAAAAAGAATAAACTGCAAAACAGACTGTTTCTGTGGAGCGGAGTTACTGCAGAGTTTATTTGGTGTGGTTAGTGAGGAGAACATGGCTTCGGCAATTGCATACAGTGGAACTGCAATAAAAATGTCCTTTAAACCTGTTATATATCCCAAACACCAGAGCTAAAGAGGTAGCCGAGCAAGGTAAATATCCCCTGGCTCACGTAATAAACTACTTTAGACACTTTCTTCTGTGCTTCAATAATATCAGACACACCACCCAGCTGCCATTCCCTGGCCTTCTAAGGTGGTGTTTTTCAAACTCAGTCCTGATGCCACTTTTTCCTTAAAAATATTCCGCGGATAACCATATGAAACATGCTCGGTTATTTTCCAAATGTGGGGAAAAAATTGTTCAGTGACTGTGAAATGACATGCAATTACAGAACAGCTCAGAACAAGCACTAAAGCTAGGAATATAGGCCATGAGAATAATAAAAATACGAGCTACAATTTGAATCATGTCTCATGTAACCTGCTCCAAAAACACATCATATCGGGCTCTATGGTGAATGTAGCGCGGGTTGGAGCCAGTCCCCCGACCACTGTTTGAGAATCACTGCAGCATATAGAAGCTGCATTGAGTAGCTGCAGTCTGCAACATCTCAGCATACATCTGCAGAAGAACCCATGTCTCTCTGCTGGAGGTGTGGTCGCTGCTCCTGCTTGTATTTATAGACCGTCGTGCACAAACACCTGCTCGACGTCTTGTGAGACAGTACCCCCACCGCAGACTACTACTATGTACTACTGGCTTACCTCCCATCCTGTCTGTTCTCCCCACCCTCTCTCTCTCTCTCTCTCTCTCTCTCTCTCCCTCTCTCTCTCTCTCTTTCATAGCCAACCCTGGTGAATGACTGCCACCGTCCTTGATGTCTGCCCATGTATTAGATTAAAATATGTATCAGCACATAGCGGTAAGACAATATCTCTGCTCCCCCTTGTTTCGATTTCTTACCCTCCCCTTTTCAGGAAATGTGGATGGAATCTCAGACGGCTTCACATTGACATTTCAAGGGGAGAAGTGGTATCAGTGCATTGGTATGAATGTGATAGACCACATGCCGTCCAGCACCAACCGGCTGGATCCCGATCCATCTGGCTATGAAATATTCATCGATAATTCAGAAAATGTCTGTCATAAATTCACAACTTCACAGCAGGTCTTGAGCAGTAGACTCACTTTCAGATGTTTTGTTTTAAGTCGTATATATTTAGGGAGACTTTTTAAAATTCATGATGCAGTTGTGGGATGAGAGCTGTAGATATTGTCAAGAATCATATCTTAATGACTTGGTTATGAAAAATAGAACGTTGGGCTGAGATTATGAGAGATTCAGATTTCCACACCAAGCTATTTTCATCAACCACCTCCTGACAAACTCGACCACAGGCCCTATGTCCAGTTCCTTGGCATCCATTAAGCAGCAGCAGGATTTATCACTGATATCACGGAGGCATTAGCAGGCCTAATGAAATTGCATGTTATTGTTCGGGCAGAATTATCCGTGTGCCCCACCCCTCAACCCCTCCATCTTTTCACTATGAGGTTTCAGTGGCCAGACGTGAGACGGCCTACTGAGCCCTGTGCATCGAGTTAAGCTGCACGCTTGTATCTGTGTGCATTTGGATTTGTCTTCTTCTCCAAATAATAGAAAATAATCACAACTCCCAAACCTCCCTTTTCACTCTAAGGTAGGGTGGAAGTTAATGACATTGGGCACTGTCGCGCTTGGCTGACTCCCCGCACGTAATTACGCACTGATTGTCACAAAAATCGCCCGCTGTCGCCACTATTACTGCCATAACAATCCCACCCTCCCTCCCACCTCTCCAAGATTAACTGCTTAGGCAAATTATCTTTACCATGCCGGGGCCCCTGCGCTAACTAACCTGAAATGAGTAATTAAAATTTGAGCTTTAAAACAATAGATGCTAACTGAAAGTTCACCTGCCATGCCCAAATGTGAAATTCCTGTTCTGTTTGCTGAAGGCAAATGAATGTGGTAAACTAATAAGATCTTGATGTCACGGCATATGTGAGTCATTGAGGAGAAGAATTTGCTGTTTATCGGGTCATTAGCATTAACATACTGAGATGGAAATCAGGAAGAAACGAAAATGGAAAGCATGGAAAATTCTCAAATGTATTTTATTTCCTCATCCTTGTGATCTTACTAAAACAATGTACAGGAAAACATTATTTTCAATCGTCTTGGATGTTTTGGCCTTGTATGAACATTACAGAACATGGCTCTCAATGGACAACACACAGACTTCATTTTTGTATCTTTAAACACTTTTTTCTCCTCATCTTATTTGGCTAAATCTCTTCTGGCTTGTCGTTGCTGTTGTTGTTGTTGTTGTTAGGCACTTTATTTATCCCCCAAGTGGGAAATTGAAGTGTCACACATAAAACAAAGACTGTACACAAACACAATAGACTAAAACGTATAAAAGTTTACAGGACCTTCTACAGTACACATACAGACCATACAACACATGGACTGTCCACAATAATCCAGACAATAAATAAGACTAAAAACAGATCAGAAGGCTTTACCTTATGATCAACGTTTACATTCCCACAGTGCATTGGCTGGATCTAAGCTCTCCTTGTGAAGCGATCGGGAGAGAAACAATTCCCTGATGGTGACACATTCTGCAAGCTTTGTCACCTCCCACAAGGTAAGACAGCATTACGATGTGGCACAGTGAAATTCAGATACCTGATCACATTATAGGGTATAAGCTCACAGAGGAGCGGGCTATTGCCCAGGGAGAGAGAGTGTGAGAGAGAGAGAGAGAGAGCGAGACTGAGCTGGGACAGGATGAACAATTTTGTGGAGAGAGACGCAATTGAAAGTCTGTGTGGATATGAGATAGATTTGGTTTTCATTTAGTACTCTTCACAATGTTTGCTTTCTCATAAAGAGCTGTAGGCTGGGAACAATGGTCACAGGGAACACCTCATTGTGAGACGATAGGATGACTTATGCATCAAGGGACTGATGCGAGAGCGAGTGGTAATTCAGGACACACGATTGTTGTCCCGCCTTCACCTCTCTCCCGGGACTTACCTACAAGTTCAGGTGCACTGTCGCCATGGTAACTGCCAAGAATAAGGGCTATTTGCGTTGTTTTTGCTTTTATGTTCTAAAGCCGTGTCATTTCAACGCCCTTCAGAGCAGGTAGTCGAGTATATCTGTACATTGCATTTAGATGTCCACTTGTCTGTCACTGGAAGTCTGTCTCTGGAACACTGCTCTCTTTATCAGCAGTGTTTAACTGAAGCATGCCATTCACCAGCTTATGGCAGCTGCTGCTTGGTGTCGATGGCAGCTGCAACGCTAAATCTGCACCAATTCTATCTTGTTTTGCACCCACGGTACACATTCTTTCTTAATAATATGGCACTCACTCCACACAAATACACATACTTCAAAAAGAAACAAACACAAACTTTTGACATCTCCATTTCCTATGGATGAACATAAAGTGTGAGTGCTCTTTCTGCTCTGTGTATAATGCACAACATTCATATTACATGGATATATTTGCTATGGGGAAAAAAAACACTACTCCAATAATAGCTCTATAGTCACAAAAGGAGCCTGTCCTGGTTTGTGAGGAACACTTCTGACATCTGCTGTTCATAATTTGAACTACAGCATCCACATGAAGACGTTATATGGATAGACACACAACTGGAACAGGAGCACAACAGGAAGGCAGGAGAACTCAGTGCATCAGCTAATGCAATTATACATTCTGGGATTTTCAGACATTGAAATCTGTCCTCCTACAGGTATTATTGCTTTGAACTACAGTAAGTGTGTTACTGTGTGTGTGTGTGTGTGTGTGTGTTACACACAGTAACACACACACAGGCATAATGCATACAGTATAGCCTAATCTATCCAATTGTAGTTTTAATTTCTTGTGGAAGCCCATGTTGATTAAACCAGGGATTAGAATATTATTCGAGCACTCTCGTGCCTGCAAGCAAGAAAAATATTCATTGCAGCATGTGCTTTAAAGTACAAACACCTACACTTTTGGGAACATAACTGTCCCCGAAGCAACAGCTTTTTATGAGACCTCAATCTGTCCCCACATACAAGATATAACATATGAGACATATATTAGTGAGATGAAAACACAAACTCATGGAGGAAAACTGAGAACCCACTAGCCCACCTTCCCTGGAATTTCAAATTTACAAGTTTGGATCATTACCAATAATTCATGGTGGGGGATGACAGCTGGCTGCTAAATTCATTATATACATATTCAGCTGCTACGCGTTGCTCTGTGCTCAGACTCCCAATTCCACCTCCACAAAATTCCTCAGAAAATAATTGTACTATTTTCAACTGCTGTGAGAATAAACTGTGAACCCTTTGGAGTCACATGGGTTTATCGGTTGGCTGATCTCATAAAACAATGACAATCAACTGTGTGCAATGATGAAAAACAAGCCGCTCATACTGCACCTTCAACACAAACATTCACACATGGGGAAGGGTGCGTCTCAAATGATGATAAATAAAACAACATGTACAGTACTTAATATGTGTATACAGTATACACAATACACAGTATAGGTCATAATATACAATACTATATCAAATATTGATAATGTATGAATATTTAATAAAGCTCTAGTAGATTAAAAACAATGAACAAATTAAATAAAAGACAAATCCCACAGCTCCACATTCTACACAAAGCCCCTGTGCTAAAATGCTATCCAACAATGTAATACAACATAAACGTATACAGTAAATAAATAATTCTAATTATCATGTAAGTGTGACTGTTTTAGATATACACATATCTTTTTAAACATCACTCTCAGTGCATGCTGATGGATTACTTGGAGATGTCACCTAGCAGGTGTGGAAGCATTTGACATTTCTCCAAAATAAATTATAGTATGTGCTTACAATGCAAAATATGTTGCATAGCGTCACTGAGCATTTAAAAAAAATGAAATATTGCAATTGCTACCAATGTAGGTCAGCAACTACCCTGGCATGATGGAATGCTTGTGGCAGGGTGCAATATTTAAACAAATAAAATGATGATAATAATAATAATAATAATAATAATAATAATAATAATAATGTGTGTATGTACATATACATAGAGTATATAAAATATGGAAAATAAAGTAAACTCTAGTTGTATTATCTTTAATGAAATGTTAATGGTATTTGTTTATATAAATATTCATATGCTTCATGCGCTTCAAAACAAAAGCACTTTTTCTAAATGACACAGCATTAAAAGTAAACATTTGACAGATAAAACACCTCTATCATAGTACCTCTAAATCTACCTCAATTTCTAATGGAACATGCAGAACAAAAGAACAGAATGAGCTGCTACAAATCAAACTCACAGGCCAGTTCGTCTGCAAGAGGGGACTGGGGAACAGGACACTGCTAGGATGTGATGTGCAGTGAGGGAACATGCTCTGGCACTGGGAGCTTAATCCGTCTTATCAATGACGGGACAGTGTCACCACAGCTGCTTACGATCGATGGCACTTGACCCCCTTAAATATCAGGAGAGCTGACACCCTAGCCTTCTCCACATCTAACCCAATCAGGATTGATTGCAGCCATTCCAGTCACTGACTACCATTACATCCTCATCTTTAATAATCTTGTGGCCATCACAACTCTCAGTTGGAGATAAGGCCATACGAGTACAGTGACAATCTGTCTTGCATCGCAGCGGGTTAGTGTATTTTTTAATACAGCCCTCGGAAGAGGACAGCCATCAAACAACATGCATGGTAGAATAATGCCGAAAGATGTACTGAACAACTATAATGTCACAACAGACACTATAGACCACTATGGTTATTATTCAGAGGTTTCAGCAGTTCCAGTGTTTGGGCTTTTTATGTTCAGATAATACTTCAAACATGGCCAAATGTTTTGTATATTAAGCAATAATAAAAACACTTTTTCCATAAATATGCCATAAAAAATCAGCAGGACAGATATACTGCTTTCAAAGTCTGAAATTATTATATTTTAAGCCCAAGCACTACATTCACACAGTATTACACCTGAACTCACACTACATGAAGGGTCCATGTGGACCCCATGAATCCATATGGTCCACACAGGTAAAAAGAAAACAGCAGTCAACATTATTACCGTCAAAGAAGCGTCAATGAAGCAATACAATAGATTCAAGACGAGGCAGGTGCCTTTAGAGACAAGCTGGTGCACACATGGCACACAAACAAGTTGCTTACACCTTGATCCATGCAGAAGTGTGTGTTATTAAATATGATCAATGAGTCAAACGTGCCCTCTAAATCCACTGATTGTGTTGATTATGCTCAACAAAATTAGTCGAGTCACCAGGGCACACTGGTGTCCTAACTATTTTTAATTGCTTGTATCTTGGTGCTATTTCAATGAACATTTACAGGTTAAAATTGCATTTTGTCTTAAATATGGGTTTATTGTAGCACCAGCCGCAATCTTTAAAATAATACAATAGCCTACACAACCTGATTGAAGGTTTTTCAATGAGTAAAAATGAACAACTACTATATTAAAGAATACAGCGCATCTTTTTAGTTTTCTCTGAGAGATATCTAACCATGTCAATGACCTTCCAATGTGCATTTGTGCCGTAGTCCAACTGTCTTAGCGCTCAAACAACAACAAAGCTTTAGCTCATGAGTTGTGGCTTGTGGAGCGTGATTCACGGTCTGCTCACCCAATCTCTGACAAGCACAAGGGCCACTATACCGCCATGATAAACCTCTGCTAAAATTGGATTCATTTTTCCCACCCTTTGTGATGTAATCACCCTTTATACCAGCACTTCAACACACCTATCTTCTTTTCATTTCCAGCTATAAAATATCATTTGCAGTGCTGCCTTTTACCGCTCCCAAACTGCATTTAGTGGGTATCAGGTCAACAGGGGTATTCGTCAATGCTGTTGCCCGCTGAGAACGTAATGATCAAAGTCTGAGCGCCACAGACATAGCACATTTTAGAGCACCTCCAAGTGCCCTTGCCTATCGCTGTGTGGCACTAAGCATTACCATTGTTCAGGCCAATTACATGATCTGGCGAGTGGAATACAATGGCCGTTCTGTACCAGTGGTTTGCCAAATAAATAAGTGCTTAATGACCTTCTCACTCTGCCTTTCTAATTTAATTAGGAGGATGAGATTTGCTGGATGGATGACTCTGCAGCAACAAACTATGAATCTGAACCAGGGGACCACCAGGCCACTGTTCAGTGTGTACGGTGCGGTCAAGAGCTGCTTGATAGCAGCCCAGGCCAGGATACTTAATAACGACAACAGTCAATGCCTTTGGGTGATGGTGGGTGGGTGGGGTTTAGGGTGTGTTGTTGTAGGAGGGCCAGTTTAACTCAAATGCAGACTGCAGCTGTTTGATAATGGATGTATTGGCTGCTTGAGAAAATGTGTACTGTCACTTGCATTGAAGTTGAGTCTTGCACAGAAATATAGCCACATTTTACCCAGACATCAGGCATCAAGTCAGTTTGGAGAGATACTGATAAGAAAGTACTTTATGTCTATGTGTATAACTAACATTTTGTGTGTCCTGCTGCTACAAGTTTCCTAAGAGGGAAGGTAAGAAAACGGTAAATCACACAAACACAGAGTGACTGCATATTTGAGATGTGGGCTTTACACAAGTCAGGTTAGTGAACTGATTCCAGAGCACATTGATATCAGGAGCTCCCGTAAATTTCACTACAGTATGTGCATCTTGGCGGTCAGTGTTGGACAAGTTACTCAGGAATACTAATACAGTAAGTTACTCTTTACTTATTACTCCTTCAAAAAGTCCAGCAAAATAATAAATAATAGATAATAAATCTTAATAAGATGGAAGTCTCGGGAGGAAATCTCATTCTTATAATGATGCAGGATTACTTTCGTAATTGTAAAATTATTAGTTTTAGCAAAAGTAATGTGTTACACTACAAGTTAGTGAAAATAGTAATAATATTACAATAACTATTAACAAGTTACTGCGCAACACGGTTGACGATACACTTCACTGTTGATGTAACGTAGGTGGAGAATGGCATGAGCCTATCAGGGTTAGCTGGCTTCAACCACAAAGGAAATTCCAAACATAAAGCCCTTTAATTAAACTGTATTCTATAAACCCATTACAGTTTCCCTTTATAAGCATATGTGTACAGAAAAGGTAAAAATGTTAACTTTACTTGCAAAACACTTGCAATACTTAAATGTTTGATTAATGACGCAGAATACAGCGCATGCACATTCACACAGGTGTTTTGAGTTATTCTAGCTGATTAAGCCTCTTCGCAGGTAAGGGTTAAGCAGAGCTATACTGAAATATTGCTGAGGTCAGCAAATGTACTGTAATATACTAAAATCCAACCAATTATAAAGTGGATGTCCATTTTTCTGCCCTGAAAGTGCAACATAACTATCTCAGAAAGGAAGGGTCTGTCTGCAACCAGATCGAAAAATAAATGAAGCAAGGATGGAAGGGAAGTAATGAAAGAAATACTGCGAATACCACTGAATCCCATCTGCAAACAATCGGTTATCACTTGTCATCACCCGTGTGGTAATTCATTCTAATGGAAACACAAATGTTCCTCTTATATTGTGTCTTTCATTTTATTTAGTTCTTTCTTTCTTTCTCTCTCTCCATCCTGTATTCTAACCGCCTCGTGTGATTCTGTGTAGTTTCTCAGTGATCATTGACATCCCTCTTTCTCTGAACATGCAGTGCATTCTCAAGTCACAGTGACCCGACAGTCAGGTCTCACCATCACGTTAAGGCAAATACAAAGTGGGCTACAGTATTCAGACCAGCATTGTGCATTGTATGGTCAATCCATCTATCTATGATGCCATCATCTTTATAAAAACCGAGTGCGACATTAAATTTACATCATTGTAAATTACTAAATTATTAATGTATTTTCCATGCATTTTTTGCTGGAGTAAGAAAGTGTTCTGACATCAACATTAATCTGATATGTGTGCATCAAAGAGTCTGATCTTGCCAAGGACAGTCACCCAGCGCACTCTGATCATGCTGATGTAGTAGTATGTGATTTCATTTTCATGTTTTTTTATAATGGTCCCTGGAGTCTCCATGTGGTGCAAATGAACAAGGTGTGGGTGACTCTCCTTTTCATTGTTCTGCCTCTTAGTGGCCATAAAATGCACACACAGCCTTTAAGAGGTGCATTGATCCATTGTCCAACTTGGGAGGTTAGATACATTTGTAATGGCTGTGTTTTCTCAGTGTTGTCATGGTTCGATACACACACCTCTTTTTCAATTGCAAGGCTATGATTGCCACAGAAAAGGTTGTGCTAAGATGTGTTTATCAACCTAAATATTTCAATTCTTAAGTCTAGTGCTGTTCCAATTGATTGACTACATGCAGACAAGTAAATACACCTCTACCTACATAACACAAATGACAACATGGAGTGCCTGAAATGCATTTTGTCATCATTTCAAACAGATTACTATATAATGTCATATCAAATATGTTTATAATATTGCTTTGATGCTCATTTAAGTAAAGAATAATTCACACACTCTTTTTACGATATGTTCTTTGTATTAAAGTCAGTATTTTGGCCAGAGGATATTATCACAGCAATAAAGTAACTTGTCTCTCATAGTAACGTCTGTGTATATATGTACTTTGTCATAATGAAGATTAATGCTTTCAGATTACCTTAAATATTAATCATTTTTAATGTGAATTCAGTCATTGTTTAAAATCCACATCATTGCTTTGAAAAATCCGTAATAATAAATGAATCAATGTCATATATCCAGTGTTATTCATCTTTTTGTTATTCTTCAACAATGGATCAACAAAACAGCTATTTGCCTCTTGCAGTTAAAATTTAGAACCATATTTTAAATGGTGCTTTCTGACACCTATTGATCACGTTATAGAAGTACAACTAAATGTTAAGAAGAATTACGCATTGTATAATTGAACATTGCAAGCCCCAAATCAGATTTAGATGGCTCTGGTACTGTGGGTCTTATAATCAAACAGGCCATCTTATTACAGAAAATACAATTTGTTTTTTGTCATAATTCTGATTTATGACAGTATGAAAGGGTTAATGTCCCCAGTGCACATTATAGATGCCCAAGGACACTAGCATTCGTGTCCTGATAAAGTGCCACAAGCGCTGTGTGTTCACTGTGTGTGTGTGCGTGTGTGTGTGTGTGTGTTGAGGGGTAATTTGGATTTAAGTTAAGAGAGTGCGGGGGAGAGAGCAAGAGATGGGACGACAGCCTCAAGGTTATATGCCATTAAAAACAAGACTGCATAAATCCAGGCTAATAATTCATAATAATGACTCCCCTGTTTGTTGGTAGCTTGTTTACCCCACATTCATTAAGATGCCAGTCTCATGGCAGCCCTGCTGCAAGACTTACTTTGAGAGGGACTGAGGTAGAGTGATTAGAGGGCAAACAGAAATGATTATAACCTGCTTAAGTATCTGTACCCAAGACCTGCAACACACATTAACATGCACCCTAGTTTTCCATAAGGAACACTGGAAATGAAACTACATTCATCTTTTTTTCTCTCTCTATCTTGTTCTCTGTTATATATAGTGTGTGTGTGTGTGTGTGTGTGTGTGTGTGTGTATGTGCGCGCATACATACTTGTCATTGCATGTCACTCTTGGCTGCAATGCCTTGCACTCTCCTTGGCCATCCCTTCCCTGCTCATGATAGCAGCGAAGGGTTAGATTGTCCTTGAGTGAAGGGCCTTGTTTGATTGTGGCTAAAGAGAGCCCAGAATGGTTATTCTGTTTCTTGTGCTGCTTCAATGGAACACTGAACATATCTGTAAAGCTTTCAAGGGGACATATTACTGTATGACAACACAAACATTTTCAGTGCTTCAGTGTTACATTTGGTGATCTGGCGTTCCAATCCATAAAAGTGTGTAACAAAAACCGAACGATTATATTTATGCACGGTATTGTTGTTCAGTAGCAGTCAACTGATTATACATGCTTGATTGTTGATCAGTTAAGTCAGCATTGCTCATTGATAGGATACTAGTCATGCAGTGCCAGGCTTTACGTAAAGGTTGCATAGTCTTGGACACAGCGTTGGCAAAGTGTCTAAGAAATACTCTTGTGCTGTCCTGTGTTGTAAAATATTGTGTTGAATCATGTTTTGTTGTGCTGTCCTGGGCTGTGCACCATGGTTTTGTGCTGTGGCTTGCTGTGCTGTGTTTGCGTCTTCTTCGCACATCCAGCTCTCCTTACGGGATCTTGCTGTCAGCAGGAAGCAGACAGGTCAACAGCTCCCCACAAAGATGTGAGAAAACCTGCCTCAAAATGGGAATCGTTATAACATACCATTATAAAGGATGAATTAGAAATATGGCTGATACCACACAATGTTTGGCTTCAACCAAGCAATCTTATTGGTTAACAGGGTGTTGGAAGTGATTTAATGTCCCCCAAAAAGTACTAAGAATGCATGCAATATGGGGGAAGGAATGAAAACACACAGCGTGGCACGGTGTGTAGATCTGTATGATAGTACAGTTTGGAGGACCTGGAGATCCAGAGAAATTCATCTTTGACACACGTCTATAAAAGCTATCCCTCTTCTCATTCTGAGAGGTGTTACTGTGTTGGGGGCTTTCCTCAAGGGTTAAAGGCACACTTGAACCTAACACACAGGTAAGAGGGTTGCTAGGTATGGCATCTTCAGGGAGCCCCAGGAAGCTGTGGAGTAGGTGTAAATGGGTAGTGCGTAGATGGTGTTCTGTAGATCAAACTGGAGCTGTAGCACGTGACTTGTCCTGGAGTGTCTAACAACAATATGAAGCTGGGGTCAGGGTCACTGCATGTAAGAAGGACTGCTGTGACTGCTTTCCTATTTTTACCTGTTAATAGCTTTTTATTATGTTGTTGTTGTTGTTGTTGTTGTTATTGTTGTTGATGTTGATGTTATTGATGTTGTGGTGTGTGTATGTGGGGGCGGGGGGTTGAAGGGATTTGTTGTTGTTTGTTGTTGTGGAGACAGAAAAGAATGTTAGCATTGTTTAATTCAATTTAAAATAATTTTTTAACTCAAATAAATATGAATTGTGTAAAATGACATGCGGTCAAAAATAATGTTCATAAACCTCTGCCTGTACCTACGTGTGTATTGCCTAATATTTGTTATGCAATACACACGTTTTCTTGTTAGATGATGTGGAAAAAGTACAATGTGACTACACTTCCTGCTGTATCTTTATAGACCAGCTCGGGACCCCGGCTGTTTAAAGGGTTTTTGCCAAAGGGAGCCAGAAAGAGTTACAAGTGCATTTATCTGACGTAAAACATATTGAATTGATACACAATGGAGGTGTGACTTTTACAGTAGTTCCTCAACCATGGAAAAATATGAATAAAGCATTAGGCATGCATTTGCCAGGTTTTAAAATATTGTAGCCTGCTACAGAAGTACTGAAATGATTAGTTTTTCATTCCTGACCATAAGGCACAGGACTTAATACTAATATAATAAATAAAATGCTAAAACTGACCCCAAGCCTGTTTAGCCTCATTGCACATAGTAGTATATAACTTCACAATAATATTGTAGTATTTCATTGTAAATTTGTTTTCAGGGATAAGTTGGTATAATCATCTCTCAACATGTCAGCGGTAGTCAAGCAAAATAAAACGATCTACAATGTAACGAGAACATTCAGACCTTCAATTTAACACATGCATTGTCTGTTTCTAAATGGAAGATTACAGTAGCTTTTTGCAAATGTTCCAAAGCTACCAACCGTAAAAAAAAACTAGATTACAATCTTGCCATATGCTATTCATGCAACTAAGCAGTCAACAAAATTATACTTCAAACTGAGTAAACTTGAATTAAATAATACAAAATGTGGAAATGCTCAAATCCCCTAATCCCCTTTATTAAATGCATAGGAAGAGGTGAAATTATTCTTCCAGGTGGGGGGGCTAGTATGAGAGATGTCACTAGAATATTATTCTGATTGGAGAAAATAAGATTGTTGCAACTGTCCCGATAATCTTAAATAAATAATTTGATTCAAAAATAATGAAACAATTTCACTCCAGGGTTAGGGTTAGGGTTAGGGTTGTTTAGGTTTGCCGTTAACCTCAGAGCTGTTAGATGGCATTCCTTCTGCTGACTAAACCTGAACTTAAACATGAACCTGAAATTAGAGGAAAACTGTAAGTATACTGCACAGTATGTAATTATGTCTGTATTATTATTATTGTGTTAGGACCCAATGGCTATCTCCCACTGGGGGTATAGGTAATTCTCACTGCAGTAAACTGAAATTGACGGCATGGTTATCACCAATGATGCCTTAAAACTGATAGGAATTCTAGACAGGGTGTTTGCAGACAAAAATATAATATTAAATGTTGGAAGTTTCCTAAATAATCCTCATGGAGGTATGGAGGTAAAAGGTGTACTGTCTGCATGTTCAGATGACCCTCGTGGAATTAATTCTGGATGCCTGGATATCATACTGTATCATGACTTCAAAGGAGAGATTAGACATGCAAAGAGATGTCTTGTGTGTATTGCAAGAGAGTATATAAAGTGTGATGTGTATGAGAATTGTTCGCCAAATACAGCTAGCATTACTATAATGTATTGTATTAAGTGATTTGGTGCATGTATTCTATGCATTTTGATCGTTAAATAAATTAACTGGTGTGTGTAGCCTATAGGTAAAGATAACTGTTAAACAATGGTAGGATTCAGCTAACATGTAATTTACAGTATGCAGAGCATTTGAGGAACAGATTATGCAGCTCTACCAGCTATTTTACCATTTCTTACAATCTATCACAGAGTTCTCTGTTGTTGGGTAGAAAAAACATTGCTATCTAATATATTGTAACAAGTGATGTGTGCTGCTGTATAGTCTCCCAGCTACCAATCAAATTTTCAGCTAAATCATGAAAACGCCTAGTCTCGCGAGACCACCCTGATTTCGCGAGCTTCAGTTTAATTTCTCCGTGGACTTGTGAATTCCTCTGGCATGATGGAAAACGCCCCCATTCCTCTTGTTATTTTCATAGGCCTACATGTTAAAAAAATTATTTATTTTTTGGTCAAAATTAACATAGTCAGTATATAATTTACCATATAGTTATACGTAAAGTGATTTGACATTTAAATTAGACTTTGAACTTCCAGAAGTTCTCACGGAGATTACAGTTGTTACACGTGACCTAGAGTGCCTATTCAAAGCGCAGGTGAAAGGATATATTCATTCTCTGACTTTGCTGTAACAAGCCAGTCACAATATCTAGTGTCACTCTCCTCAGAGATAAGTTACATGCGAGGTTTTGAGAGGGGTCCCGCTCAGTATGGCTTCTCGGGCGTTCTGGCTACTTGTTGCGCTGTCCGGTGTTCTGAATATGCGGTGCTGTTGGACTTATAACTGTCCGCTGATCTGCCAGTGCAGTCGGGACACATTTCACTGTACGCAAGAAACTCAGTTGGCCTCTGGATCAACTTCTGTTATTCGATTGTAAGTAACACAGTGAATTATGGAGTGTTAATTGTGTTAATGATTTTAAAATCGATATGTCATCACTAGTTTCATTGTATCTGTGCATCTTCTAGAAGGCTCACACAATTGCCCTTGAAAGAGATTCCAAGTAATGCCTTTAAAGAGTTGATCAACGTTACAAGAATGTAAGTCACTTAATCTTAATCAATTTTAATTTAATTCAAGTCTGCCAATAAAATAGTTGTTGACTTTTACATCAAGTAATTTTGCTAATGAGATAATTGAGACAGACTGGACTATATATTTCGTTAAAACAATATTAATAATAAAATGTCATTATTTAAATGTAGTACTATACAATGTAAAAAGAAATAACAATATTGATCCATTGGATTAATAAACATAAGTTGATAGTAAATCCATTTACAATACAGTTCACTACTAAACTACACTGTATACGCCAAATGAATAATATACATTTTAACATGCAATCATTTATAATAGTATTGTTATAAGCACTATATATAAATAGATAAATAGTTCAAAACAAATAAACCATTTACAGCAGGTTAGTCAAAACATTTCACAGTGAATAAGGCTAAGAGTGTATTGACTATGCCCGTGCAGGATGGCCCTGAGAGAGAGAGATTACTGTGATAACAGAAGTACAACATCCTGCCCACTGTCCACTGACCAAGTAGCCAATGACTAGTCATTCAATTGTCCTTGTTGCCTACTAAAACTCTTTTAAATAATAGATTAAATCAATTAGTTTTTACAATCAATTATTTTTTTAATCTGTTCAGATATTTGTCCTGCAGTCTAGTCACATATTGTTCTTATCATTTTAAAGGAACATGAAAAAGTGTGTGCTGGATCATATTTGAAAGATCTTTTTGCCCTGGTGCACCTGTGTCACAGTGTTTGAAGATAAATTGACATTTAGTGCTCTGAACCATTTGCCGTGGATGACGCAAACTGCAAATGGAGGCAGCTCTTTTTCTAGATTTGACGTAGCTTTCACAGGTCACAAGTGGTAATTATCCTACCAAACATAATACAACCAGAGAAAAGGATAAAGGCGGATGGCAATGCAGGTAGTCTTGCTTAATTGTTCTGAGATAGAATCAGAACGTGTAGCTGATTACAATGGCACGATGCTACAAGAGTAACAATTATAAAAAGAGGCAAATAGAGTGACATAAAATGACAGATTGCAGTCGCCTTGTGAGAAATCACAGTAGTCAGTGACAGATATGTGACTCTTTTTATGTCTTGAGCGTACACGCTCTTCTCTAAAATGCATGACCATGTACGTTGTATTCAAAGATTTGTACACTACACACGCGCGCAAATAGTGTATTGTTATGTATTGTACATCTAGAGCCTACATCAGGTACTGTACACATATCAATAATTATACTTTTTTTTTTAGCCCAGAGCTTATTTAAATAATGGTTTTCCTGATTCTTTATGGTGTAGCACAACTTCATAAATGTCTTCATATTTATATTCAGATACAATACCTGAAAATTCAACATTCAAAACCTATGATTATTTGAACATTTAAAAAAAAAAAAACATACAGTATTGAATGCACTTTCAATGAATACAAATATTAAAAATCTACTCAGTGAGATTGACATCAATTGACGTAATATAGAGTATATATATATATATATATATATATATATACACACACACACACACAGTACACATATATACAGTACATATAATATATATTTAATTGCACAGTCCTGATATTAACATACAAACAACACCAGTAGGCAGGTCAAAGTTTTACATTATAATGTGATCAGCATGTTATATCAAACACTTAAAAACATCTGACCTCTTGCATTTTGCATACTAACGTGGTCGCACAAGGAGATACTATTACCAAATTGTCATGACGTGTTGTTTATTTGTCATTGTAGTGACATTTCCCAGAGTGACAGTATAGTACAGCTGCAGAAACATGCGTTCCTCTCTCTTCACAATCTGACAGAAATGTAAGTATCACCTTCACCACAAATCACTTAGAGATGCTGCCACTTTAATATTGCATGCCACAGATGAGAATTTTGTATTAGTATGAACTAATATTTGAATATGAACTTTGAAAATCCTTGTAGTCATAATGATAATACAATATTATCTTGATGTATTTTTGTTTTTCTTTAGTGCAGTACAGAACATGAACAGTCTGAAGGTTATTAAAAAGGGAGCCTTCACTGACCTGCCCAAGCTGAAGTACTTGTAAGACTGATTCATAATAATGCATTGTTCATCACAATATATAAAGTATTAATTAGCTTTTTGAGCCTGTTTTGTTAACTTAATGTGTGTTGTATCGTTTATGTCGTTTCTTATAGAAGCATCTGCAACACAGGCATGGTGCATTTTCCAGACTTCACAAGTGTTTCTTCTCTGGTGTCAACATTCATTTTGTGAGTACACCGTCTTATTTCTAATGACAACAAAGGGTTTTTTTTTTATAATCAGGGACATCACTAAGGCGGTTTAGCTTCTATAATTCACGCCTTTACATTAGTGGGTGGGCATTGGGATTTGGGGGAGGCTGCGGAACGAGCTGTAACTATTTTGATTGAAGGTCCTGTAGTTTAAACATTGATATCGTTGCAAATAACAATGTAATAGTATAAACATATTTGAGTATTGGCATCCCCATCCGGGAACGACATCACACTCTGTGTGTATTGTAACATCACACTATGTGTGTCTGTTGTAATCCAAACCTTTCTGTTCTTTCCTTACTTGTCTGCTGGTGTGTATTGTGGCCCACGCATCTGTTTTGGTCTGAGATGCTGGTGACAGTGCGACATCTAGTGGCAGAAAATGTAATATGGAGCCACTTCAAAGTTTACTTTGAATGAAAAGTCTCTGACAAGATTGATTCATGTTGATAGGCTACAACATTGGTTCTTAAACTTTTCAGCTTGCGACCCCCAAAACAACAATGCCAATGACCCGCGACCCCCAGAGGTATTAGAAGCATAAGTCATATTATTTGATATTTTAATATTGTCTAGTAGCAGAATACATCAAAGTAATGTAGAAAATGTACCACAATTAACAATTGTGGCTAAAATATCCTATTTCTAATCATTTTCCAATATTATTTCATTTCTGCAAATCATCTTGTGATTCTCCGCTGTCTCACGACTCCCCGGCGGGTATCGACCCCCACTTTGAGAACCTCTGGGCTGCAAGATTTTGTGGCAAGTTTGTGTCAAGAACAGGGAGAGAAACAGTGCCCAGGTCAAAACAAAGGGGGCGAAATGCCATATCCCTTTTCCCAAAGTTCCTTGCGTTCAGTTTGTATTTTGTGTAACATTAAGCTCCATATGCTTGTATTTGCACTTCAATGTTGGCCTTGTTTGTGACTGTGTGTCAGGGTGCCATCGCTGTGCTGTTTGCTTACTAATTCTGTCAGGACACCATTATACTGTAGATAATGGTAGTAGCACCAGTACAATAAAGCCTTGGATTTTTCCCATCCTTGATTAAGACTATCAACGTCATCAGCACTATTTGCTCTCATGTGTTTTTTCTACATGCTGCTTGCCACAATGTTTTGGCTACATAGTAAAGCGGTTTGTTTGTGTTCAATTAATGGGGACAGAGTGACATAATTTCTTTATTTTGAGAGAATCGGCATCAAGCACAAATATGAGACAGCTATCATTTTTGTGTTATTATAGAATTGTGATATTTTACATGACAAAAGTTTTGGGGCTTAAAAAGTCCTGTGGCCTACACTATGAAGGAAGGTAGTAGGTGCATAGCAGAGCAGCGCAGCATTTCTGACTATTAAACACACCTTAAACATTCATTATCAGTTCTGTATAGGATAAGAGCTGCACACCGTTTTATGTCCTACGCAGTTACACAAGAAAAAAATGATGTCATCAAATCATAACAGTTTTAGTTTTTGCTTTCATGAAGGCCTATATTAAAAAAATGTAATGTAAAATGTAATTTAGCTGCTATTAACTTATGCCAAAATTATAGGCCATATCATATATAAAATGTTTATTTGCTTTCCTTGTCCACCGCCATAATGAAGAATTGGGACATTTGTGAAATCATATTTTAAAAGAGAACATAATTGTTTTGCATGCATGCAAGAAAGGCTACTACACGCATTTGTTGTGTTGCCCGGACATTAAGAGTCTAAATGTCTAATACGCTTTTCATGCATTCTCAGGTAACTGCAATAAATAGCTGTTGCCTTTTAACAATAACAATGCATAGTTTCAATATGCGAACACGGGGAATGGGCGGAGCATGCATCTTTACACAAAAACTCTGCTCATGGTGCATTCCCTGAACTACTCGCATCTATAAAAGCCACAGTGCCACCAACTCTGGACAAAATTCCTCATACAGGGCCACAGTTTTAATCATATCAATCTTAGCTCTAATTATTTTGACTCAAATGTAACTTCTTAACTAATTCACCCTGTTAAATTTTATATTCCCTTTCTGCAGAGAAATGGCTGACAACAAAAAGATTGACACCATTCCTGCCAATTCTTTCCAGGGTATCACAGAGGAGTATGTCGACATGTTAGTACAAGACCCATATTTATTTTATTACTATTAGTTATCTGAGCTGTGACCCACGAACACGCATAATTCATGAGAAAGGCTTTTAGTATGTCTCACTGTGTGCTTACATAATTGAATGTTCAATCTTGTGAACTTGGATTTAGATGTTTCTGACTGCCATCTAAGATTTATGAAACTGTGTCCTTGACAGGAACCTGGTCAGAAATGGCTTCAAGAAAATATATTCTCACACATTTAATGGGACAAAGCTGAATACCCTGTAAGTGTTTTTATAATCACGTGTTAATCCAAATTACAGGAATTTTGTTATTTAATGTGCTATTCATTACGTTATGGGATGGGTCAATTTGGTTGTTATTAGGTTTTTTCTTGTCGAAGGCCTTCTTTTATAATAAAAAAAACAGTATGTACCAATATTCATTATGTAAGACAAAACATAGATTGGACATATTTTGTTTTGTGACCATTCTCCCCACAGTCTAACAAACAATGATATTTATCCTCCATGTCAGGTTGTGAAGATAATGTAAAAGTATAACAATGTTTTTTTTTTTTTTGTTTGTTTTTTACCAGGGTAAACCTTTGGGTCCTGTATTCAAATGAAACAATAACAGAGACATGCTATAGCATGGATTGCATAGATTTTTGTGTAAAAGTTGTTTTTATTTTACAGAATTCTAAGAGATAACAGATATCTGAGTGAAATCCAAGAAGGTGCCTTTGATGGAGCCTCAGGACCAAATATTCTGTAAGATACTGATGATAATGTATCTCTTGCTCAGTATTGCTACAGCCCTGAAAGGAATATCAATTGGTGTGAAAACTGAGTTATAGCTACTCTTGGTTTTAATATTTTAAGGAGCAAGATTGGACTTCCTGACCAATTATTACAATAACTAAAAAAATAAAGGCTTGTTAACTTCAATATGAATTTAGTACTAACATAAGAATACTTAGATATCTTCAGTTCAAATATTTAAGGAATATGTAACAAAAATAATAAAAATGTATGACTTACTGTTGTAAAACCAGCATAATGCAACACTAATGTTTGAAATGGGTCTGTGAAGAGGCAGATAAATATTCCTAACTATTTTATCCTGTTACGAGCCATGGTTGGAAATGGAATGAAACAATATCCGTATCAACAACTAACAAAGCAGTTTTGTTGAATACTTGAAAATGGTTGAAAATGAGCCATAAACTGTAAGTAAACATCTGAGGCATGGTCTTAGATGTTTCTCTGGAATATTAGATTCACACTCATCATGTTTTGATACAGAGGACATTATGGTTGAAAGACATTTTTAAATGTGTGTGTGTGTGTGTGTGTGTGCGTGCGTGCGTGCGTGTGTATGCTATTATACTTAAATGTGCCCAGGTTAAAAACAACCCAAGATAATAGGGTTAAATAGGTTATTTAATGCAGGTGTCTTTCTGTTGTTGGCCTATCTATATGATCCACACATTGTATCTTTGTATTACTACAATAAGAGGGTAAACAGAGTAATCACCTCATTAATATTTAAAATAATTATTTGGTGATATGACACACGCCTTTCTGAATGACAATTCTTTATTTAGGGTACACTTTCGCCATCGCTTGAAAGATTCAGTGCTAGCAATGCCTAACCAGCATTTCCCACCACCAAAATCAAAAGGACACTGTTAACTCAATATTGCTCATGATATAATGACAAATTAGGCTGGATTTATTGTTTCTGGGTGCCACCAGTGTATAAATCTAACTCTATACTGTGTTCATTTTACATGCATGTGCAGGGACATTTCCTCCACACCTCTAAGTTCCCTACCGCATAGAGGTCTGAGGCAGGTGAGGTCTCTGAAGGCTGTCTCTGCATATGCTCTCAAGACTCTTCCTCCCCTGGAAAGCCTGTCAGAGCTGCTGGAAGCAGAGCTTACCTATCCCAGCCACTGCTGTGCCTTCCATAGCTGGCGACACAAACAGAGGTACTGTATCACTCCCGGCTGCTACAGATATGTTAGCGTTCTATTCATGTAAGCCTGAAGTCATGTACTAATCGCCTGCAGAGACAGACAGATAGACAGACAGACAGATAGACTATAATACAGTTCATACCTGTGAATTACAATTAATTATTTAATAAATATCATATAACACTGGTCAAAATAAAAACACATTGTATTTTAACTCTTTACTCTTTTGAAGGGAAAGCAAGTTTAAGAACTTCACAAAGATATGTGATGTCAAAGAAACAGACATGTGAGACTGTATACTTTTTGGTAACACTTTAAATTACCACACGGTACTTACTAGTTGGTAAGTATGGTGTAACAAAAACATTATTTGACCAATATTATACAAATAATATACATATAATTACAATTTCAAAATCATTGTACTTTAAATGTAACTATAGGTTACTTACAGGTATGATACAGTACTAAGTGGGTATTTCCTGGTAATTTACAAACAGGAACATCCCTTAGGATTTCTTATTCATTGTACTTTTAATTACCACACAGCCTATATTACAGTATGCTTACAGGAAATTACAGGTACTAAGGTATACTTACACGTTACTTATTACTTTGTTACAGGATGGTTAAGGTACTAAGCCTCACTTTAAATTACTGCCCGCACAGGCTACAGTACAGTGTACTTACAAGAAAGGTACAGGAAAGTACATGCAGTGTACTAACTAGGAAGTTCCAGGACATTGCAGGGAATTAATCTGTCCTTCATTTTATAGAATGTTAATTTCTCAACATTCTTGTGAGGCACCCACTGAATATTACAATCTTGCAGGGTGCATTAACAGCGCCTAAAACAGATAAACATGGTGCTGTATGCAGAGGACCCATTGTGTGATGACGACACAAAGGTAAGGCTGATGACCCGAGGAGGCAGGAAACGGAGCGTTGACATTGCTGCACACTACCCAGATGGGAAACATCTAAACATACTTAAAATGTGTAAATAAACTAGAATTACCTTCAGTACAATGAATAATAAATCTTACTTGTGTATATATGCATGTACAGTATGTATGTATGTTATATATGCGTATGTACATACTGTGTATGTGTATACATAAATATTGAAGAATGTGTGTAGATAGGCTGTGTTTGTAAATATACTGTATGTACAAATATGGGATATGAGGTGTAACTATATATTGTGTATGTATAAACATAAAATAAATATAAATAAAAAAAACTTGTTTCTGATTGTAAAATACTCAGAAATACCCACTTAGTACAGTATCATACCTGTATGTAACTTATAATTATATTAATAAATAAAATTAAAAAGACATCTTCCTGTTTGTAAATTACCAGGAAATACACGTAGTACAGTATCATACCTGTAAGTAACCTATAATTACATTTACAAGTACAATGATTTTTAAATTGTAATTCTAGGTATATTATTTGTATAATATTGGAAAAATACTCAGTATTTTTTTAGTAATGTCTAGAATCATACCCTATACTTATGCTTAATACATTTTTTGTTACACAATTCTTACCCAGTAAATACCGGGTGGTAATTTAAAGTGTACCTCCTATATTTTAATTTCATTTGAATACATACGTGTCCAGTTTCACATACATAGTTGTCTTGTTAATCTCTACCTATTCCCCAGGGAGTCCACTGCAAATGGTATTAATGATATCAACTTCCAGTATCCAGACCTGGAATTCGATTGTCTCAACAACAGCCCCTTCATCAAGTGCACTCCAAAGCCTGATGCTTTTAACCCCTGCGAAGACCTTCTGGGCTACACCTCCCTGCGTTCTCTCACCTGGATCATTACAGTGCTCGCTGTGGCTGGGAACTTGGCTGTGCTCCTCATCCTGCTCGTTAGCTATCAGAAGCTAACAATATCCCGCTTTCTAATGTGTAACCTAGCGTTTGCTGACCTGTGTATGGGCCTGTACCTCATGCTCATCGCGTTCATGGACTACCACTCTCGCCGGGAGTACTACAACTATGCCACTGACTGGCAGACCGGCGCAGGGTGTAGCATAGCAGGGTTTCTGACCGTGTTTGCCAGTGAACTCTCAGTGTTCACCCTGACTGTAATTAGCCTGGAGAGGTGGCACACCATCACCAACGCCATGCACTTAAACAAACGCCTGCGTCTACGCCACGTGGTGGCCATGATGGGTGCAGGCTGGGGCTTTTCTCTCCTGGTCGCCCTACTTCCTCTCATGGGGGTCAGCAGCTACAGCAAAGTGAGCATCTGCCTGCCTATGGATATTGACACGCTGAGTTCACACGTTTACGTGATGGCAGTGCTGATTCTGAACGTGATCGCGTTCGTCACCATATGCTTTTGCTACGTATGCATTTACGTAAGCGTCCACAACCCAGAGCTTGCCACGCGGCACGGAGACACCGAGCTCGCCAAGCGCATGGCCGTTCTCATCTTCACAGACTTCCTGTGCATGGCGCCCATCTCCTTCTTCGCCATCTCGGCGGCCTTGCGGATGCCACTCATAACGGTGTCCCACTCGAAGATCCTGCTCGTACTGTTTTACCCCATCAACTCCCTGTGCAACCCTTTCCTCTACACCCTCTTCACACGCGCATTCAGGAGAGACGTGTGCCTCCTGCTCAGTCGCTGGGCTTGCTGCCATTCAGCGGCGGAGTTCTATAGATCACAAGGCCTGGCGGCTCACACAGTCTGCAGCAGTACTAACAAAGTGTCAGCCAAGAAGCCTCACTCACGTGTCTATGCGTACCACATAAAAATGCAGGGCTGTTTTCTGAACAAGGGAACCACATGACCGTTTCATTTGGCATATGTTAGGATTGGCACTTTAATCTTGATTGTTCTGAACTATTGGCTCTGATTTTTTTGTTGTTGAAAATGTCAAACTAATTTGCTTGTGAAGATGGTCTTTTACATAAGATGAGCAGATTACTTAAGATATACTTTAGTTCAGAAATTACCATTTAGAGTTAAGAAACCACATTCACAGGAGCAGTCCCTTTCTCTACAGTGATGGGGGCAATTCTGTGGATTATAATCAGAAATTAGAATGAATACAAGACAGTTTTAATGTGAGCATTAACTCAAATACAAGTTTTTTATTGCTGAGATCAAGTCAGGCAAAATGCTAGTTTATAAACTTCTGGAAATGTACAGAACATTATATTAGATGTATTAAGGGTGTATTTGCTTTAAGTGAGAATTATTTGCAATATACAAATAAATAAAAAGGCACAACGAAGCAGATAAGGAGTTGAGTACAGTGGGTTCTCTACAAATGCTACTAAAAACATGATTTGCTGTCCAGTCACATTAACATATGATGACAGATATACATGGCGAGGGGCTTCAATATCAGCCTCTCAATTTCTAATCTAACCTGGAGGATGACATCTGCATTGTACCATATTTAAAGAGTTTTCTATCAATAGCATACTGGATGTACAGTATGGGACAATAGAATTCAACAAATGTTAATTTTGTAATAATTTCATTCAACATGAGGCGTTAACAGGAATTTAGCCCTCACAGATGGCTAATATCACATATTGCACATGTCAGACAACACAGGACTTGCACAGGACAAAAAGGGCTGGATGAATGCTTAGTCATTTTAATACACACAAAAGGGAAACATGACAAATTAGGAAATTACAGAAAAAGGTCATGTTAAAGACGATGACCATGTCAGAAAATAAATATTTACATTGTCCAGTCACAATGAGGAAATAAATTAAATAGCAAAACAACTTTCAGCAACGGAAAATACGCCATTACACCACAAATGCATCGTTCCTTGAGATCTTCACAATTTCTTTATTGCATCAGTTATTTGTTTAGCAGACTGAGTGTATTACCATTCTGCTTCTCCAATAGCTTTAGAAAATACATAATCCCTCCCGCCATAGCACATCACTCCATCCTTCAAATGGAACTTCCAGCGGTTCTTACTGCGGTGAATCTACAACAACACATGCAATATTACTCTGCACTGTCATTAGAAAAAGGCAAATAAGTAAGCATACATGTGGTTCTTACTTTGTCATACTGGCAGACAATCACATTGTCTGTGTCAAACAGGTCAGGGATATCCTGCTCAATCACGTCGTCACCCGAATTCAAAGGATCCTATTGGGGAAAAAAACAGAATAAAGAGATGAGAACACATTCTAAATGTAATATTTGAACAATAGTGCCATCTACTGATTGTCAGTGACACATTATTAAAAGGGGTAATCAGAATATTTTGATCTTGTAACCAAAACAACTGTTTTGGTTTCAAATCACATCATCTGAAAACTCAAGAGCATCCATGACTCGAGCACTCCAGGGGCGACCAAGAGTTCCCATGGTGACCCCATGGCGACCCCAGGGCACCCCAGGGGCGAACCCAGCGCATGTGCCTTTTGTCTCACTGGAATCCCCATGTAGTTGAATCAGTTTGAATCAGTTTGCAGTAGAAAACCGGTCCAACTGTTGTGTATTAGGAGGGGGGCTAGACACACAGATCTACTGCAAAATACATAGACTCTTGATACTTGCTCCTGGACTATCCACCTCCTCCCTCCCACACACCTCCTCCTCTATGTTGGCCAGCTCGTCCACCACATCACAGTCACTGCTGGAGATGCTGTCGGCATCACTGCTGCCATCGGCCTCGTGCAGGGCCTTCATTGCCTCTGCGTTGATCATACCCAGGAATTCATCCTCGCCAAGAGGCAACCCATCCTCATCCTCAATGTCAGAGTTGCCAGCAGCACCGTCCAGTTGTACGATGTCCAACAGCTCGCTATAGCCGTCAAACTGTGGCTTGGTAGACATGACAGAGAGAACTATGTTAACATTACAGTTGTTTTTTTAAAGGCCGAAAACACGCACACTCACTGTTAAAAGGATTGCACTGCATCATTAGCTGTTACATGTTAACTGAAGGAGATACAATCTCTTACAAGTCAAGGACTCCATTTCACAATACAGCTAAATCCATCCAATACAATTGCAAATATGAATCTTATTTATAAACATACCTTGTCATAAGTGTCAGGCAGTTTGTCAGCGTTTGAAGGGGGAAGGTGTCTTGCCATCAGAGCCTCCTTTCTCTCCTCCTCAAGCACTTCTTTAAAGATATCTTCCACATCGCTGTCCTTCAACTCCGACGTCTGATTCAAAGGCTCCGCGGCGTTAAAGTGAGCGGGGAAGGTGGATGACAACACCTCCGGGTTTACAGGCTCTAGGCCGGGCTGAGCTGCTTCCAGACGGGGCTCCCCATTATACACCCTAGGTTCTATAGGAGCTGCAGGAAAATGCTGCTGCTGGCAAACAACACTCGGCTGACTTGCGGGAAAGAGCGAACTCTGCTCCGGAGGCTGAGGGTTGGGAGGCGGCGGAGGAAAGAAGGAACTCTGCTCCGGAAGCTGAGGGTTGGGAGGAGGAAAGAGGGAACTCTGCTCCGGAGGCTGAGGGTTGGGAGGAGGCGGAGGAGGAAAGAGGGAACTCTGCTCCGGGGGCTGAGGGTTGGGAGGAGGCGGAGGAGGAAAGAGGAAACTCTGCTTCGGGGGCTGAGGGTTGGGAGGAGGTGGGCATGGCTTCATGACCTTAGCGGGCGCTGGGTTCAGCATAAGAGGAACCAAGGCTGGCTGAGGGACAGAAGCATCTCTCCAGGTAGGTGGCTTATGTGCTGGCTGGGTGAAGGGGTGTGTACCCGCAGGTGCCTGGGTGACCACTACAGGGACTTTGACCTTGTAGAGCTGACCTTGAGGACACAAGCGATACACACAGTATGTTGTGCTCTACACAATCATTTAAAGAGATGTATTAGGCAGAAATATGATGAGGGCCTGTGATGTGCCGGTTTACCAGAGGCTGTTTGAAGTGTGACTCCCGCTGGGATTTGCACAGGATAAGACAACGCAGCAGGGAGAGAGAAAGTAGCAATGGTCTCACTTGCTCCAATCTTTTACCCCACCACCTTTTCAACTCCCCCCCCCCCCCTACACACACACACACACACACACACC
>JAODOY010009041.1:0-29754 GCA_025399855.1 Forbesichthys papilliferus | reverse complement strand
AACTAAGCAGACCATCTGTCCTGAGACACCTAGTTTCAGAGTGATACTGTGTGACTGTGTACTTCCAGAGAGGATCACTGTGCCAGTTAGGTTGTGTCCATTCAGAGTCCAGGTGTGGTGGGGATTGTCCCCCTCAACAGAGCAGACCAGCCTCCTGTGTCCTTGTGGCAGACACTCAGAGGACATCTGGACAGAGACTGGTGCTATGGGAACAGTAACACATGACAACTAGTCCCTGCATGACTGTCATTATGCTTTTGTTGAATCATGAGGTAGAAGACAGCTTAGTTATTTATTAATCTATATGTCAAAGCATAAAGTACAGTACCTTCTGGTGTAATGTAAATTAGGATAATGTATTTTATGTTTATATTTACTAATGTCCTTCACAATGTATACAGATAAAATAAGACATGCTAATACACGTTTTCTGTGATCTTCTATAAACAAAGCAACATTTTAAAAGGAGCGTGTCCACCTTCCTTAAAGCTGTAATATCGGCCTTTAAATTATTACAAATCCTCAGGGGATAAATGTTGATGCACTTAATAACTCATAATCAATAAACTGAAACTTTAAAAAAAATAAACATGGAGTACAATATCATGTAACATACATGTAATATATAATTTACTATATTGATTTTCTTGTTAATAGATGTTAATATTAATTATTAACTCACCTTCAATAAACATTTGTAGTGTTTGATTTTCCAATCTTATCCCCGATGTGTCACCAAAGATCTCAAGTCTATATTCACCACCATCTGTCTTGCTGATGTCTCTTATACTATAAGTTCTACTACTAAGACTATATGAAGCCCTGCCTGGTAGGGTGCTGTTAGAAACAATGTTATTGTTAACACTAAGTATTTTAGTTTTGTTGTGTTGTGATGTGTTGTGATATAATCTATATTTCCCAGCCTGTGTTTTCAGGTGTAGTCCCACAGTTCCTCCTAGAGCTCCATAGCACTGAGCCTGACTGAAGTTACATGACGTCTCCCAGCCTGGAAATAAACAATATCTTTTCATATGTTTTTTTCTTCTTCTTGAAAACACCAAGTACTGAAACTTTGAAACAGCTAAAATAATTTTCTTAAGACACAAATCTTACAAAATAGCATTATACAAAGGCATTATAGAAAACATGTAAGGTCAAATATAAAAGAAAACAATATATGCGGAGGGACATGTAAGACAATGCTGCCATACATTCTGGGCTTGGCATGGGCTTTATACTCACAGTACAGAGGCATGATCATATAGACACATATGATATAAATGACACTAGCAGTACAGTATGTATCTGCATTAGACAATGATCTAATTCTGTTCTGTTCTAGAGAAACAAATTAAAAAAGAGGAAGGGCAGCTGTTTGAGGTGTCTCTAAGGTCTAAATAAGATTTCTAAGGTCTCCTAGACTCAATATATAATATGAAATGTGCATTAGGAGTGTAATCATGTTAATCTCACCATAAGCTGCTCCTGCCAGCACCACCAACATTCCAAACACAGCCTCCATGTCTCTGCTTCCATTCACACCATCAGTCTGTCTCTTTCATTTATTTCAATTCACAAAGCCTCGTTTAGCTAGCTTGAAAGGACTTCTGTATTTTACTTACCAAGACAAGAAGTGTAATCAGTGAAAAAAAAGTGATGCAAGCAAGAAAAGGAAGTCTTTAGCAATATTTCACATCACAGTCAAGCACCAGCTTTATTACTCATGTATGATATTGGACATAGAGGTTTATTTTAACATTTGTTTATACTAGAACTAGAAAGGTATACAACACTGCCACTATTAGGCTAGGTGCTGTCCTGTTTGTTATAAGATTGAAAAACAAATATACAAACTAAATTTAAGATTCCTCAAAATATCCAACCATTGCATAAACCTGGGGTTACAACCAAGAGGAATGCATTTACCAAGCTTAGCCTGGAATCATTCTACATAACTGAAGGTAACTTTAAACTAACTTTAAGATGTTCAAGTGTTCAAAAATGCAAGCTACAGTTTCAATCACAATAGCCTAAACCTTTTATTATTAATATTAAACACCAAACCAATGTAATGCACAGTAAACAGTTCATGTAGGCTACAGTAAAGCACAGTACAGTCTTTACCAAAAACATAAATACTGTAGGCTGCCATGGCATTGCCACATGCTCCACTGATGGTACTTCATATACACATCACGCACACACACACACACACATACACACCCCTAATATAATATAGTTTTCGTATAAATAATCATCCAACAAATAAAATATTAACAATGGCCAAAAATGTCAACTGTGTTCCTGTGTATTATTTAATCTATTGATGGAAAGTATCCAGAAGACAATGCTAGCATGCTAGCTGTATATATTTCTCCTTTCCTTAGGTACGTCATCCATTCTATATCTTGTTGGACATGGTCCTAGTGTCGAGTCTCCTGAAGAAAGACGGTCTTGGAAACCTTGAGCCGCTTCTTCTTCCTCTCCTGGTGGTTGCCGTGGCACCACACCCCTCCCCAGTCGTCCTCCTCTTGCTCCTCCACCCAGGGTTCCCAGGCTCCTCCGTTCAGCTCTGGGTCAGCCCGGGGGTCCACCAGGGGGTATCTCACTGGCACTGCGGTTGCAGAACACCAGCCTGGCCAGCAGCTCCTTGACAGCTCCTTTGCTCAGCCAGGTCGAGGCGTTCGTAGGGGTCCCCGGTGATGTTTTTACATTTGGACTTTTGCCCAATTCAGGTCCCTTGTATTGTGAGCCCTACATTTTTTCCACGACTCATTTTTGATCAGCCATTTCACCCCCGAAGGTGATAGAGAGTAATGGGGCGGTTCCCCTTGTTCACTCAAGCCTGCTCTACAAGAAATAGGAACCAACTTAGACGTCAGATTTGAGGAGTTGGAAAAACCCCTGAAATACCCGTTACCCAAACCGGGAGACTTGAATTGAAAATTTGTCCGGTTGGAATAGCATTATATTCAATTTCTATCTGTTCGAGTTTTGAAAGCGTCCTGACGACAGGGTGAGGTCAGATAGAGTAGAGGGGTGCCGGGGAACGGAATAAGACCACTGTTGGTAAGTTCGGCAGTCACTAGCAGGTCTTATACCTGAAGTCAGGTGGTTCTGTGACATTCGTAGGAGGGGCTGTGCCCAAAATCCTATTTGCCCACATTAGGGTCTTTAAGACAACTCAGTGCAATTGGAAATAGTATAACCCTAGAATTTATAATTTTTTAAGGATTTTTAATGGATTGGTGCCCAATTCAAAAAGCACTGTGAGAACTGACAGAACTGAAAGAACACAAATTGAGCTACCCAAGGTTTTTTTCTTTTTAGGCCTGTTAAATTGGTCGTTTTTTAGGTATGGTCTACAAATTACTACCAAATGTTTTTCCCACGTCCCCATGTGACCACTGCATTTGCACATTCCCAGAGTTTTCCTGGGGCCAGGCAAGTGAACCTGAATTGGTTTTCCCAAATGTAATTGCACTCTAATGGTAGAGAATATTTCCAATTTCAGGTGCACCAGCCCAATGACGTAGAAATGAATTGGGCAAAATAATATCTGTTAATATCTCAGAACATTAATAAGACTGAATGCTGAAATTCAGGATTTAGCACCTATACTTTACTGCCAATATATGGTGTAAGTTTGGAGCAGATCACTAAAAGTTGTGTATTGACAAAATGTTCAACCTGAGTCCCAAGCCTCTAGGAAAAATGCACTTTGTCCAATCTTCACCAAACGTGCACCAGTTGTTGGTAATGAGTAGGAGGTCCATTTATTAAAGTTACATTGTTTTTTGAAGTTTCTAGCCTGAGATGGGCCTAAAAAGAATTTTGCCCAATTCAGATGCACCAGCCCAATGAAGTGGACCTGAATTGCGCTACCCATTTCAGGTCCCCTCCATTAGGCCAGTAATCCTTTTTTGCACCTTTTCATAACTGCCTATTGATGTGTGTAAGATTCAAGCTGATCTCACAAAGATTTATATTTTACGTAGATCAATATTCACCAAACATGCACTAGTTCTAGACAATGACTAGGAGGTCCCATGCTGAAGTTACATGCTTCTGGGACATTCCTGAGATGGCCCAAAGAATACATTGTCGAACTCTCTCCCCCTCTCCCCCCCCCTCTCTTCGTCTGCATTCTGACTAATGTATAATGCATCAGAATGTGGACAAAAATTTCTTCACATCAACTACAGAATTTTGTCACCATTAACACGAACATACATTAAAAATATAAAAAAATGTCTGCATTGTGACAAATTTATAATGCGTCACAGATATAAATATTTTTTTAGTCTACAACATCAACCACAAATTTTGTCGCCATTGAAACGAAAATATATTGACTAGAAAATCGTCTCAATTTTAATGAATTCACAATGCTTCAGAATATAGACAAACATTTCAGTACATCACGAACCACAGAATTTTGTTATCATTTAAACAAAAATATACAAGTTAGGAAAATCGTCTGCATTCTGACAAATGTATAATGCGTCTAAATATTGACGAATATTTGTGTCATCAATGACAGAATTTTGTCACAATTGAAAAAAATCTCAAAATATTAATAAATATTTTATATATGTTATTTACATTTACATTGTGACAAATTCGTTTTTCGTCATTATTAGACGTTTACATAATTTGCACAAATGTTTATATTTGACGACGATCAATGAGACCATGTTGCAGCCATACACACACACACATACATGCACAAACATGCACATGTGGCCGGAACAGAGGAGCTTGTATTATAACATGAACAGAGGGAATGTGATTACATTCTCTGCTCAAGCTGCAATTACTCCACTATATCTCTACACAGACAATAGTTGTTTGCTGCTATATTGTTTAGCAAGCCGTGGGTGAATGGATGCTCTCTCTCTTAAAAACTACAGTTATTAGAGAGTTGTCAGGTGAAGGAGGGGTTGGTTTCGTTATTGTGTCTTCAGGTGCAGGGTGTTGCTCGTATCCTGGTCCATTGTTTCTATAATGGCTCTAAATTATTCTCAGATGTTGTGCACCAGTGTGTGTCAAATATAAAGTGAACTTGGGAGGATAAATGTGTGGTTCAGGGGACAGTTTGACACTATATATACTGTATATGTAGCCTTAAAGATGTCCATGTGTATAGTCTAACTCATCACCTTCTATCACATTACTGTGCAACACGGACATTGGCATACACACTGTCATTAGGGGCTTGACCCTCTCTGCTACCCCCTGCTGGCAGCCTGACCTGGCCGTACTCCACAGACATGTCTGCCACCTGTCTCTTCTGGTTCCTTTTATTGTGTAAAACACTGACATCAGCGTAGGTGCCTTCATGAACATCTTCAGAACCTGAGTATCAACAGGTGGAATAAAAACAGAAACCAAATAAGTTATTAGACCTAGCTTAAATGTATGCACCCAGTTTGCTTGCCTGGAATTATTTTAGAAATTACAGGTGAAAACCTTGTACAATGTCCATTTAGGACATGCTCAGACATCAGCATCTGCTCTCAGACATCAGGCATATGACAATATTCCTCAGACTAAACTTACTTTCTTTACAATGAGAACTGAAGCGATATAGTCTGAGAAATTATGTGTTGTTGTTAAAAGTCTGAAGATGTCCTCAAATGTATACAGCAGTGGCGGGCCGTGCATCACCTAGGCCTTCAGTGATGTCCTACTTAGTCAGACTTCAATAAATACCTCTCATAATACTTGATAATTGAGTCGGTTGCAAATCAACGTTTTGCCCTCATTCGGTCATTGTGGGTTAAAAAAGCGGGTGTGGCTTTGGTGCAGCTCGGTTGATCTGGGTTGAACTCACAAGTAAGTAGGCTATCCTCCTTCTTCTCCTTGTTGTTTTACAGCGGTAAGTGAGTATCCAATCACAGGACGCGTACATGTCACGTTCAACGTGACGCCAGCTAGGTGGCCTATTGTCAACAACTCGTGATCTGATTGGCTATCGCAACTGTCTATCAACTGTATGTGCCCGTTCACTTACAATTGCACAGACGCCTGCATTGTTGATTCTGAAGGCAGATTTCATGCATCCTGGCAACACAAGCTAGGTTAATTCTGATTGGATAAAAACTCTAACCTAAAAACAACATGAACATGAATATGAAGAATATTTTTATATATTTAGGGAAAGTAAATTCTAAATTAAATAAACTTTTATCAAATTATTATCATGTTTTAAGTTAGACCAGCAGAGAAAGCCTTTCTGGCCCTGACGGCCCACCACTGGTATACAGTACAGTAATTTTGAAAAAGATACAAGAATTGTGTATCAGACTGTATATTGATTTATTTAGTCTTAAAACACAGTAAGTATTGTAAATCGTTGTTTCACTATGGTTTAGAGTGTTGCACGCTATGAATTTAATAAATGTTTATTACACTACACTATTGCAATTAACAGCTAATATAATTGCTTCAATAAACACTCAACTATGGCAGGCTGTGTCCATATCTCTTGACGAACACAAATAAATCAGTGTAATCACTGTGTATGATGTTTATTTTGGATTAATGGCAAATATTCATACTTTTTTGCTAAGTTTATTTTTGATTAAATTACGGTACCTTTTGGAGTTTTATTTTTCTTCTGAGAACAGCAGACCGCCAACACGACCACTAACACAATTAGCAATACTGACAGTGACCCAGCGATGATTGGAATTACTGTATAAAAAACACAATACAAAATCAAGGGAATACATATTATCAACACTCACTTTCATAACCTAATGTCCTTACCATCAGATTTAAGGTGTCATCATCATCATCATCATCATCATCAACTTTTATTATCAGACTCAGGGTCCATTAGAAAACAAACAAACACAGACAGCTATACAATGCATACATCAAAAATGTTTTTAAAAAATGGATAAAAAGGGAACATTCCCACTTATTATAAAAGGCAGTTACTGTATACCAGTGTTTCCACATAGTTAACTGGTTATGTACAGTACTAAAACATGGATTCGACAGAAGCATGATAATAGAGTTTTGAGAATTGTCTAGCCTCCAGATAAATGTGTACATCAGTTTCCTCAGTAAGGCATTAAAAGTGTTGACTCTTGCTTGGCAAAAGAAGTCACTTGCACTACACCACCTAGGTATCCTGAGTAATACCCTCATGCTGTCATTGTAGGCAACTTTAAGTTTGCATATGTTTGCCTTTTTAAACAAAACCCATAAAGGAGGGGTATAAAAACCAGTGCAATAAGCTCTAAACAGACTCATCTTAACATGGTCAGAACACAAGAGCGACATTGTCTATACATGTCATCATCGTCAGACATTTTATCTGTTAAAACATGCCCCAAATATTTAGTTTTAATACTAACATCTAGCACTTGCCCAGACAGAAAAAATGTAGAGATGTACAGATTGGATAGGGCCGGTGAAAGGAACCCCCTTTGCCGTACCCCATTACCAACACCAAAGGGTGCAGAGACAGTATTGCCCCATTTGACCTGCATGCTCTGGTTGGCATACCAGTATGTCAGGATTCTAATTATGCTGTGAGCCCCTTTGACTCAATTTGAGAAACATCTTATGGTGGTTGACTCTGTCAAAAGCCTTAGAGGCATCAATAAAACCAATCAAACAGAAGAGTTTTTCCTTCTATACATTGCAACCACTTCTTTCAATGCATATATACATAGCTCAGTACCATGCTTAGCTTTAAAGCCAAATTGGTTATCTGTGGTACAAACATATTCAGAGAAATTATCCAACAGTATTGAATTGTTGATAACACACTGGCTATTGCAATTGGCCTATAGTTATCCAGGCTCCACACCTTGCCAGCTTGGTCCTTGATAACAGGCACAAGAGTGACAGACAACATAGAATCTGGCAACAAATTGTGTGTCATAAGGCCTGCAAAACAAATAGCAAGAAGTGCTGCAACCTTTGGACTTGCATACTTAAGGTGCTCTGCAGTAATTGCATCTGTGCCATTTGCTTTATTATCCGATAGCTTTGTTATTGCCGGATAGACCTCATTGGTCGTGATTTTCAATCTGTCACTATTGGCAATGTTCCCCAATTTGTATGGATCACTTTGAACACAGTTAAATAAAGCAGAATAATGTTGCCTCCACAGCTCAGCTATGTTATCAGCTCCACAAACTCCCTCTACAGTGCATGGCAACAATGTGTTACCCCTGTACAAAGATCTCACCTTTCCAAAGGTCACTGACGTTGTTACAGAGTAGTTTTTCAGCCATAGAGTTAGCTCTTAGTACTTGTTCGTGTTTGGTAACATAACATACCGCATATTTATACCTAGCATTGGTACGTTTTGTGTTATCCAGGACAGACCTGTCTGGGTCTCCCTGACCCAACCCAAGCCTGAAATTCCTTTTTAGCTTTTGCATGCTGTGCAACCGTAAAACGTATTCCAAACTGGCTTAATGTTGTGCGCCTTATTAGAGTAAGTAAGATATGGCCTACTAGCATCATACACATGCCCCACAATGCAATCCTACATGGTAGATAGAGCTTTACGGTGGGAGGATTCATTACAGATATATTATCAGATATATTGTATTTGTAAAAACACTTACTAATGCCATTTGTGCCCACCACTGTTTGATTGGAGGTTATGGTATTAGTGGAGGGTCAGGTTGTTATGTGGTACAGTTCTTACCCATTGTATTTGCTGCTGTTGTTGAATTAATGCATATGTTGCCGCCATCAAGCACCCACTTAGAAATGTGTGTTCCATTGGATAAGGTGCAGTCAATGTATATCAAGCCTGGAGAGAAATATATTCAGATATGTGTTTCAATACTGCATGTTATCACATCATGATCTTTATAATCATGTTCAGTCTCACCTTCACATGGTTCTATAATATATATATAATATATTATATGTATAATATATACAGTAACACATGACAACTAGATCCTGCATGACTGTCATTATGCTTTTGTTGAATCGTGGGGTAGAAGACAGTTTATTTATTTATTTGTCAAAACATGAAATACCTTTTGCTGTAATGAACAGTAGCATATTTGTTTATATGTTTATATTTACTATGGTCCTTCACAACAATTTCCTTCCATCCATCATCAACCATTTATTCGTGGTCGGGTCACGGGGGCAGCAGCTCAAGAAGAGGACCCCAAACTTCTCTTTCCTGAGCCGCATTAACCAGCTCTGACAGAGGGATCCCAAGGCATTCCCAGGCCAGCGTGGAGATATAATCTCTCTACCTCGTCCTGGGTCTTCCCAAGACCTCCGCCCAGCTGGACGTGCCTGGAACACCTCCCTGCATAGGCACCCAGAAGGAATTCTTACCAGATGTGCAAACCACCTCAACTGGCACTTTTCACACAAAGGAGCAGTAACTCTACCCCTCACGAAGACTTGGCTTCTCACATACTGCTGAAGGTCACGGACCGATGATGCTATCAGGACCACGTCATCCGCAAAAAGCATCAATGAGATCCTCACCCCACCGAACCGCAACCTTTCCCCAGCCTGACTACACCTTGATATCCTATCTATGAATATCACAAACAGGATTACAGGACAAAGCGCAGGCATGGTGGAGGCCAACCCCCAACTGGATTGAATCTGATTTATTGTCGTGAATCCGTACACAGCTTTCACTTTGGCCATACAGGGATTGGATTGCCTTTAGAAGGGACTGCTCGTAGTACCTCATATATTTTCTCCAGATCCACAAAACACAAAACAATGTAGACTGGAAGGACATACTCCCAGACCCCCTCTAGGACCCTTGCGAGAGTAAAGAGCTGGTCCATTGTTCCACGACCAGGAGGGAATCCACAATGGTCCTCTTCAATCTATGGTTCGACTATCGGCCAAATCCTCTTCACCAGCACCTAGGAGTAGACTTTACCAGGAAGACTGGGAAGTGTGATACACTAATAATTGGTACACACTCTCTGATGGATCTCATCAATCTCCGGGCTTTGCCACTGTAGAGTTGTTTTACTACCTCAGTGACCTTCCCCAGGAAAATTGACGAAGATCCCCCATCAGCCTCCAGCTTTGTCTCTATCATAGAGAGTGTATCAGTTTGAGTCAGGAGTCCCTTAAAGTGTTGCTTCCACTGCCCAATTACCTCCTCAGTTGAGATCAACCGCGTCCCATCCTTACTGTACACATCTTGGATGGTTCCCCGCTTACCCCTCCTGAGGTGGCAGACAGTTTTCCAGAATAATTTTGGTGCCAATCGAATGTCTTTCTCCATGGTTCTTCGAACCTGTCCCACAATTACCGCTTTGCTTCAGTCACGGCAGATGCTGCATCCCTTTGTGCATATCGGTACCTTGCGACCACCTCCAGAGTCTCCGAAGGCGTCCTTATTCAGTCAGATGGCTTCCCTGTCCATCGGTGTCAGTCACGGTGTTCGAGGGTTACCGCCCCTTAAGGCACCTAAGATCTTGAGACAACAGCTCTCTTCGACAGCTTCAGCAATGGAGGCTTCGAACATTGCCCAATTAGGTTCAATGTCCCCAACCTCCACAGGGATGCAAGAGTTCCACGTCCTCAGAAGTCTGGTTCATTGAAATCTCTGACCTTCACTGCCACCCATGTGGCAGCGCACCAGACCCTCGTGGTTCCTCCCATGAGGCGTGGGCCCGTAGAAGGAGAGGAAGGCACAATGTTACTTTTTCACATTGTGCCCAACCAGGCTCCGTGGCAAACCCAGCAAGACAACAAGTGCCTGGTGACCTCCGGGCAGAGTATCTTTTTCTCTTCCTTGATTATTCACAAGGTATTTTAACCATCTGGCCCCTCTCCTGAGACCACTTGCCCCAGGCAATACAACCTTCAGGTTCATACAAACTCTCTACATGCTAAATTACTGCATTTATATATCACTTTTCTAACCTTCTGGCCACTCAAAGCACTGTACAGGATCACCTAGCATTCACACACCAATGGTGATATCAACCAACAACTGGGTTAGGTGTCTGCTCAAGGACACTGGATGAGGAGTTGGACGAGATTGAACCACTGTCTCCCACAAGGTTTCTTTTGATCTTCTATAATAAAAACATCAACATTTCAAAAGCAGCGTGTCCACCTTCCTTAAAGTTTTATATTTTGGCTTTTAATATCTTACAAATCCTCAGAGGATGACATTTGATACTTCCAAAAACTAACAGTTGAATGACTAAAATTATAATAAGCAAAGTGGAATACAATATAATTTAAAATTAATATATTAATATATTGATTTTTTTTCTCAATAGATAGAAATCAGAATAATTAACTCACCTTCAATAAACATTTGTAGTGTTGGAGTTTCCAATGTCTTCCCTGTTGTGGCATCAAAGATCTGAAGTGTATATATACCACCATCTGTCTTGCTGATGTCTCTTATACTATAAGTTCTACTACTAAGACTATATGAAGCCCTGTCTGGTAGAGGTGTGCTGGTAGAAACAATGTTATTGTTAACACTAAGTATAGTAGTGATGTTGTTGTGATACAATTTATATTTCCTAGTCTGTGTCTTCAGGTGTAGTCTCACAGTTCCTCCTAGAGCTCCATAGCACCGAGCCTGACTGAAGTCGCATGACGTTTCCCAGCCTGAGAATAAACAAGACCTTGTCATACATGTCTCTTGATGCACCAGATATTTGAATGGCCGTTTTGAAACTTTACAGTATGTCTTATATGTATAAAGTGTGAACTTATATAAATAATACTTATTTCAGTATGATTATAAAAAAATAGAATTTTAATTTTTAATTTTTTTAATTTTATTTAATGAACTTTGTGACACAGTGAGATAGAGACACTAGTTAGTAGTGTCTAGTTAGTAGTGTCTCTATCTAAAGGGTTTGGTATATTTCTCCATAGACTCAATAACTACAGTATTTAAAACGTGCATTAGTATTGTGATCATGTTTATCTCACCATGAGCTGCTCCTGCCAGCACCACCAACAGTCCAAACACAGCCTCCATGTCTCTGCTTCTCTTCACACCAGCACTCAGCCGCTTTCATATACAGTATTATTTCACTCTACACAAAACCTCCATAAACTAGCTTAAACTGACTTCTGTATGTTACTTAACATTGCCTATGAAAAAGAATTGGCAGTTAAACAAATGTGACGAAAGAAACGAAAAGGAAGTGTTAAGCAACGTTTCACGTCAAGCACCATCTTTATAACTGCCTTCATGTATAATATCAGACAGAGAGGTTCATTTGAACATTGGTTTATACTAGAACAAGAAAGATACACAACAACACTATTATTCGATATAATGTGCTGAGGTTTCACTGGATATAATGATTGTTAGTTCTAAGATTAAAACACATATTTACATTTGCCTATAGTTTTCCTCAAAATAGCCAACCACCACATGAACCTGGGTTTACAGCCAAGAGGAATTGATTTATTGTTTAAATGTATCCGTGAATAATTGTACATAATTGAAGACAACTGTTCAATATTGCAATCTACTGTTTCAATCACTGAATACACATTTTATTGTTATGAATCACCAAAACAATGTTATTCTCAGCAAACAGAAAATGTACGGCACCAAAGTGTAAGATACTGTACGCTGCCATGACATTGTTACATGCTGCACTGATGTCATGTAAACACACACACGCACACACACACACACACAAACAAATGTAATGTAAAGAGTTCTTTAGAGCATTTGTAGAAAAAGAATCATTCATCAATCAAATATAAACATCCGCAAAAAATGCTTGTAAATTGTGTTCCTACTGAATTCTTCAATCCATTGGTGGAAAGCATCCAGAAGACATTGCTAGCATGATAGCTGTATAGCATACAGCTAGCATGTGAGTCCGCTCCACTCTATATCTTGTTGGACATGGTCCTAGTGTTGAGTCTCTTGAAGAAAGACTTGGTCTTGGACACCTTTAGCCTCTTCTTCTTCCTCTCCTGGTGGTTGCCGTGGCACCACACCCCTCCCCAGTCGTCCTCCTCTTGCTCCTCCACCCAGGGTTCCCAGGCTCCTCCGTTCAGCTCTGGGTCAGCCCGGGGGTCCTCCAAGGGGTACCTCACTGGCACTGCGGTGCGGTTGTAGAACACCAGCCTGGCCAGCAGCTCCTTGACCACGTCGGGCCTTTGCTCAGCCAGGTTGAGGCGCTCGTAAGGGTCCCCGGTGATGTTAAACAGCCACACGGACTTCTTGGGCTGGGCGTAACGCTCCAGGTTCCACCAGCCCACCGGGAACCCCGGGAGCAGCTGCGGAGGGGTCCAGTCTCCGTAGCCAGGGTCCCCCGTCAGCAGCTTCCAGTCCCCGGCGCGGATGGAGGCCTGGACGGCCGTGTTCCAGATGCCGAAGCCCCCCTGCAGAGAGCCGGCGTGGGCCCGGTTGTACAGCGGGTCGATGTTGTGCAGGATCTCCAGCCGAGGGGAGCCCTTGCCCTCGCTGATGGCCCCCCACACGTCATAACCGTCCAGGCCCTCCGCCAGAGAGACGTCCCCCCCCGCCAGTCCCACCAGTGTGGGGTACCAGTCGGTGATGTGCACCAGGGCCTTGCTCACCCTCCTCTTCCGCCTCAGGAGGGGGCTGTGGACAAAGCCCAGGCCCCTGACGCCCCCCTCCCAGTAGGTGCCCTTGCGGCCCCTCAGGGGCCAGTTGCTGCCGCCGGAGAGGGGCTGCCCCCCGTTGTCGGTGGAGAACACCAGCACGGTGTTCCGGTAGTAGTCATACTTCCGCAGGGCGTAGGTGACGTTGCGGACCGCCTCGTCCAGCGCCGACACCATGGCGGCGTACTTCCGGCGCGCCGCGTTGCCGAGCGCGGCGTGCGCGCTGCCGTACTCCCGCGGGAACTGCAGGGGCGTGTGCACGGCCTGGAAGGCGAGGTAGATGAACAGCGGCTGAGCCAGGGGGTCGTGGGACGCCAGGATCCGTCGCACCCGCTGGGCGTACAGGTGGGTGGAGTACTTCCCCGCGTGACCCCACGCCAGAGACTCCCCTTCGTGGAGGTCGAAACCGCAGGAGCCGGGCCCGTCGCAGGAGTCGTAGGTGTAGTAGTCCACGCTGCCCGTCAGCGAGCCCAGGTAGCTGTCGAAGCCGCGGCGCGTCGGCAGGCAATCCTTCCGGTAGAAGCCCAGGTGCCACTTGCCCACCATGTGGGTGGAGTAGCCCATCTGCTGCAGCCTCTGGGGGAGCGTGACCAAGTCCAAGGGCAGGCAGTTGGGCTGCCGGTGACGGATGATGGAGTGCTGAAGGCCTGTATGGATCTGGTACCTGCAGAATGGTATAAAGTCAAAGAGAGATAATTATGAAGGGTGACAACCAACTTTACAGGAGGGCCAAACTAAATTTGAAAATCACATGAGCACATCACATCCACTTTTTGGCACTGATGTTTAATTCCATTTGTTATAAAAGCATGGGTCCATCTGATGGCAATATGAACAAAGCATTACATACAGATTAACAGACATAACAACCTATTGTGATCTAAGGCTTTCCCAATATACATTATCAATGCCAAAATGGCTTAAGTGCCGTTACAACCTTTCAGCACTATGTTGTTCAGTGTATTTTGGAAATCCAAATTGATTAAGAATTCACTTGTGCGCACTTCTGGCAGTAGAAAGAGCTCATCAAGAGCTTTCATGTCGAGGGGTGAGAAATGTGAAAAGCATGTGGTAAGTATTTTTTATGTTATATATTTATTTTATCACAATAGATTGTTATTTATTTAAAACTGTATGTGATGCTGTGTTCATATTGTCATCAGATAGGCCCATGCATTAATATGAAATGGATGAAATATTGGTACCAAAAAGACGCATGTGAATTAAAACCTTTTTGTTTTGGCCCTCCTGTAAAGTTGGAGAAAAGGAGTTCTCTGGTCCTCACCCGTCGATTATGAGTGTACAGATGTATAAATAACAGTAGGAAGTTAAGCAGTAGGAAACCGAAAAGAGAAGTGTGATTTAACAATATTACTGAATCAACCTTTTTGTTGGAAAAATACTGTCAGAGGACAGGGTTTTGGCTAGACTATCAGCAGCCTATTACTGTATGTCTAATACTACAAAAACTATTAAGAATATGAAAGTCAAGATATGAAGAGTTCACATGCAAAAATCTCTAAGTCCATCTGACATACATGCGTTTTGTTTTTTAATCGGCAATCTAGAGTATATATTTAGTCAAATGTTTCAACATTATCCAGCGACAAACAGCAGTTTCATTTTAATAAAGTTGAAACTAGTGAACCCAAATATAGAAACCTTTATTGCTGTTTCAAATGGCTATTTCTCTATTTCAGTGATGGTGCAAGAACTTCTAAACCATCAACGTGGGCAATTACCCTCCTCCTTACAACGTATGCTAGGTGCTGTATCATACGCTGGTCCATTCTCCTGACCTTATTCATCACATGCACAGGTTGCATGTTTCAAACACAAACAGTGAGCTCAGTGTAGTCGGGATCCAGGAGGTGCAACACCAATCAACGACTACCCTATGTCTTTTACCATATTCCAAACACAATGCGCTTCACCTTACCTTCCGGTGATGAACTGACTCCTGGAAGGGGTGCAGATGGGTTGTATGTAATAATTCTCAAGTTTCACTCCATCCGCGGCCAGTTTATCCAGCGCCGGCGTCTTGATGTCAGAGCTGTGGTAGCCAATGTCGTTGAATCCCTGGTCGTCCGTCATGATGAATATGATGTGAGGCGGTCTCGGCACTGCAATCTTTGGACCAGAATCGTTCTCTACCTTATTTGGGCTCATCCAGTCCCATGTGAGGTAACCAAGGCTTAGCAGACTCATCACAGAAAAGCCGGTTAGAGCTGGCGTTGCCATGGTGTGCCGCTCTGTCCGCGTGAACAGGGTATTTATTACTCAAACTCTCGACGGCAATTCATTTTGCAGCCAGGTCCACGTGTGAGTGTTCGCTTCCCAAGTGGTCTTGCTAGTCCGATTGCCTTCCTTGACTCATTCAAATGAGCGCACAGCGTCGCACCCCACACCCCTACACACACTTGCCCTTGTAAACGTTTGCCCCCCTCAGTATGACTGAATGTGAATTACATTCACAGTCAAAAAGCATGTCCTCCCTGCCATATAATCCATGCATGCCCTTTCACTATAGGCTATCTTAATAAACTATAACCAAGCATATATAGTCAGATGTGAATACATTCCTTACAAAATGACCTTACCTTGCTGTCTGACCTGGTTTTTCTGTGAGTTACAGAGCTCTACAGACTCAGTAAATTGTGGGGGAGATGTTTTTCTCCGGGGCCCCTATAGATACAATCACAGACAGTGTTCGCCATTCCACTCAGCTCACAGACTCTCTTTTCATTATTCCAGCTGTTTTATGAGAGAGTCGAAGAAAGAGAGAGAGAGCAGATCCGGAGCAGACAGGAGCCGCTGAAAACATCTCCAACCGGGAGTTAAAAGAGCCACTTGGAAACGATGGAAACCCAACGAATTACTGCAAAACCACCACCGCCATCAAACAATGAGGAGGACTTTTTACACTATACGCTACGCTTTGCTTGAGCATTGGATAAATGAATGGTAGTTTCAAAATTAACTTAATTCGACTTTTTCTAAATGTTCACAGCTGTTCACTAGACACGGTCCGATAAGGTCAACCAGGCATAGCAGTTTGAGTCAGTCATACACACCACACTCGTCAAACATTAATAAAGCTTTGAATGCGAGGGTTGGAGGTGGGGGCTAAAGGAAGTTTGAGACCCCCACCCCACTCCCCTCTCTATCCCCACACACACACCGCCCCGAATATAAAGGTGCATGGAGCTGTGGCTAGGGATGTTTGCTCAGCAGCAAAGGCGTATTTCTGTAGCGCTGGAGCAATGCCAGTCAGATTGGGGGACGTTTAAGGCAGAGAGAGGGGATTATGGAGCATGTTGCTACTGAGGTTTACACCCTGCTGTTTATTTATGAGGTTTTCTGTGAGGGACAGGTTTGTGCGCCTGATCTTGTGAGGGTCTAAGCAAAAGCCACTGAGAAAAACAACCTTGCCTTATCAGCCACTGGAGTCTAGTATAAAACACAGATAAGAAATTGGAAATTCAAGTCAACATAGCACGTACATATTATTTTTAAGTAGAGAAACACAGAAAACATAGTAGAAACAGCCAACCATGGTGTTTACAAAGCTGTTTTATATTGAAGCCTCTACGAATGGACCGTGACATGTTAGATATCGTTCATTGAGATAAAGGGAGGAATATTACTAAATGTTTCGTGACTCATTTGTTTTCTATTCGTTTTCTGTTGGTTATGAAACTGTGGAATGCACCTGCAGTTGAAAAGGTCAACAATGGCACCCAGATTAGGGAACACACAGACTACTCACACTCACACTCGTGGTTTTAAGAATAATACATACTTGAGTAAAATGACATATTGTTATAAATGTAAGTTATTTCTGCACATACATTAATGTAATCTATAGTGTAAGCCGTATATACACAGTAAGTAATTACAAAAAGTAGACTTGCAATGTACCTCTCTATCCCTTTCACCATTTTGCGAGATCAAAACACAATTTGAAGACAGACCTGTCATTTACTATCGCCACAACTTCCGAATGAAACTCCCTTACATCAGTCTCTAGTCCTACATTAAAGGTACAGTAAGCGATTGTAAGATAAGGTTTTAACCACATATGGTTCTATGGTTTATTTAACCCATGGTTGACTGGGGTTATGCATACTAACTTGTTGACTATCTAGTTTCTATCACTACTCCTTTTTGCTTTTGCGTGTTTAACATGACAAGCAATAATGAGTTTAGAAGCTAATGGTGGATGAAGGGAGGTTTCACTGTGTGTCCACAGCTGTTGGCTTTGGCTGAAGGAGAAGTGGTGTTATTGCGTAAGGCTGCGGCCCTTCATTGGGAACACTACCCCTTTCTACATCATGGCAGGTCTGCCAGTAAGCCTATATCCCCACTACCACCGACCCCAGTTTTCTAATCTGAGAGTTGTCACATCTCAAAATAATTTATTACAATTTTATTTGAATGTATTTGTATTTGAGGTTGTATTTGAGGTTAACTCTCTCTCTCTCTCTCTCTCTCTCTCTCTCTCTCTCTCTCTCTCTCTCACCCCACATAGTCAGAGGGAGGACCTCACAGGTGAGGCCAGGAATCCAGGGCACCAGGGCTTCTGAGATGGCTTTGGCTGTTGAGGGCTGTTTAACTTGGCATTTATACAGTAGCTGCAGCCCTTTACACACATCGCCTGGCCAGGAAGGACAGACATAACACCTTAGTAGGCACTCTCTATGAAGCTGCCTGCCTGGACTTCTGTACGGTGTGTGTGTGTGTGTGTGTGTGTGTGTGTGTGTGTGTGTGTGTGTGCAAAGCTATACAAAAAAATACAGAATTTGTAGACCCTAACCCTAGACAAATTATCTGGCCTCTAGTAATAACATATCTAGTATTGCTATAGTTAATAACCTGCCAAGTGTGGAGAGACGGAGGCTCAATGTGTGACACAGAGTGCCATTTACAAGGTATAACCTGTACAAATAGACCTTATAATTTGCCTTTTACACAATCAAAATCTGCTGGACTTGATTTGGTATTTTTTTGTGTTCAAATAAATACTATGTATTTCTTTATACTAAGTATACTACTGTGTATTTCTTTATACTAAGTATACTACTATGTATTTCTTTATACTAAGTATGCTACTATGTATTTATTTATACTAAGTATACTACTATGTATTTCTTTGGGAAATACTATGTATTTCTTTATACTAAGTATACTACTATGTATTTCTTTAAACTAAGTATACTACTATGTATGTCTTTATACTAAGTATACTACTGTGTATTTCTTTATACTAAATATACTACTATGTATTTCTTTATACTAAGTATACTACTGTGTATTTCTTTATACTAAATATACTACTATGTATTTCTTTATACTAAGTATACTACTATGTATTTCTTTATACTAAGTATACTACTGTGTATTTCTTTATACTAAGTATACTACTATGTATTTCTTTGGGAAATACTGTGTATTTCTTTGCATTTGTGTTTGGGGTTTCATCTGCATTGACTTTAACTCTCTTATTCAGCACACATCATGATAACAAAAACAAGAAGAGAAAATCCATATTTAGTTCCACAGACCACCAAGTTTTTATTTTTATTTTTCTATAATGCAATCACTGTGTGTGTGTGTGTGTGTGTGTGTGTGTGTAGGTGTGTGTGCACGTGTGAGCAGGTGTGTATTTGAAGAAGTGATAATGTGGTTACTTGTTAGTGAGAACTACTACACATTACATTCTTTTCTTGGTTTTGCTCCATGAATAAGTCTCTTGGAGCCAATTGCAGCCTGTGTTGTCTTTCGATTCCTTTTTAAAGCTACGTGTTGCAAAACCATGTACTGTCTAGACCAGAAGATTGTAAAAAAGATGCCCATAATCAAACAGCGAAAAACATTACAGAATTGCATTGCATTACAAAACACAACTTTAAAAACTATAATGTCGGCCTAGTATATTTGACACGTATTGTCATTTTGCATATAATTTTCTGCAAAACAGCAATTCGTTGTTATGACAAGATAATACTACTATTCATTACTATTAATAAATCATATTACTAATTTCCTTTAATATAAAGTTCAAAGTTATTTAAATTTAAGCAGCGCGGACAGAGGCTGCAAGCCTCTGTGAAAACGTTCTGAGAATAGTGTAATTACCAACGTCGGCAGTGAGGGGCAGCAATAGTCTACGCCAAAAGGTATCTATTACGCTGGAAAGGAAAAAGAAGAAGAGTAGATGGCTCACTACAAATCCCATAATGCATAATCAATGGAATATATATCCGCGGTTCAAAGTTGACGTTCTAAACCCGCGTGTTGTGGTGGTCCGTCTGGCGAGATTTTCGATTTTAGTACTTCTTAAGTGTTTTTAATCGGTTGTTTTATGTTATTGGGTTTGGTTTCGCATTTAGAAAATGCCTGCCAGCACGACATCAAAGCACGACAATTTGTTATATTTGATACATCGTCATTTAAAGGAAAATGGTTTTCAGAGTGCTGCAGATGAGTTGCAGAAACATGTTCCACAGGTCTATACAGTCATCTATCTATGCTACTTTGTTTCTTTTTACTCAGAAGTGTTGTCAAGAATATGGCAGGCTTGTTTTTTTTCTGAAACAAATGTTTAGGCTATTGTAGTGACTTCTGTGTAGCAAGTGATTAACTGATGATTATCAACTGATGATGCGTTACATTATCCTCAGTTTTCTTTTACTTTTTCCAGAGGAAGCCAAAAGTGTCAGCATCAATATTGGAAATATACAGTTCTTGGTTAGAGTAAGTGAAATCTTAAGCATTCCACCCCGTCAATAAAATCCCCCAAACAAAACGTATTGCTAGTGGTGACTGTTATGGTTTCTGTCGTTTCTTCTTGTCCTAGTAAGCATGGAAAAGAAGCTGAACTCACAGTGTCTCCTAAGAAACGACAATCTGATGCACACAAAGAAATTACACCATCTAAAAGTATCGCCACACCAGCCACTGCTGCCCAGAATCAAGATGAGAGTTCAGAAGCCGATGATCTATTGAGTCAGAGTCTTCTCCCACAGGTAAAAAATAAACGTAATATAACATTGAACTGATTCACACAGGGTAATAAGGCAGTTTACCAAATGGAGCATATGCTAACCACGATAGAGCTGTTCTTCCTTAGTCACTTGATTTGCATAGGCTAGTGGTTAAACTGAAAGTACATTTGAGGATTTCTGTAACTTTGAAGGCAAAGAGTGGTACAAGTTGTTTACCACATCAATTCAATGTTATGTAACCTAAATTAAAACAAACGTGAACTGAAAATATTTTACAGTATAATATTTTTTCTAGCATCAAATCCTGTTTTCTGTTCTCAGTTGAATTACATTTTATGCTGTTTTCATATCAGTTAGGCATTTTATAATTACTAATACTAATTATAATTAATGACTTTATAATTACAGTATCTGATGCTACATGTACATGTGCTACATGTTGCTGTATGTATCAATACTCTTATTTATTATCATCTCAAGCCTGATGCTGGTAATATTTGAGTTATACCTAGTAAAGTGTTATGTCTTCTGCACAATTACCATATACACTTTTTTTTTGCTGTGGCAAGTTACTAAACTTCCCCTCCTGGGTCAATAAAGTGTCTGACTGAGCTGCTCCAATTAAATTAAAGGCAGATGTACTTCCTGACGCCAAGACTCCTAAGAAGAAAGGCTGCGGTACTTCAGATAAAAAAACTGTGGTTGCTGTGTCATCAGCTGGTACGTAGCCTAGGCTCCTATCTACATATAGACTTATTTACCTGGTCACTAGTGTTTAGTGCATGTTCCAAAATAATGTTAAGGTTATGACTGTAGTGTCGTCATATGCAAATGCTTCATACACAATTGTCAAATCGTCAGTTGCTTTGGTTAAGGTGTGTTCCAAAAATATTATTCATCTTACATTCACTCCTCCTTCTAGAAATCACAGCGACACCAAAGGTGAAAAAGAAGTCAGACTCCACACCCGTAAAGAAAACACAAATGCCAAAAAAGGAAAAGGTGATTTATTTATTTTAATATAACTAATATTTATAAAGTGGCACAGCTAAACTAAGCTGTCCTTTATAGTCTGTGCCAGCCAAAAGGAAAAGGAACGACAGCAGTTCTGCTGAAGCTACCGTCAAGGTAAAGAAAGCAAAACCCCTGCTACTTGCTATCACACAAGATGACGATTCAGACTCTGACAGCAGCCTGGACATTGAGAAATGGAAGAACCGCGCACTTCAACTGTCTGGTAAGAGACCAGTCGTAGTCTGCACTGCGTCCCGGCAATTCACAAAGGATGCACAATACGTCTAATTTCCTATTACAATTGGAATAACTCTGGTGTTCTGCAATTTAAACATCCACTTTGCACTGCTGCTAGAGCCAGCTGTAGTCAACTAAAGCTGCACCACTGTGCCAGAGGCTGTGTTTCCTCTGACAGCTCAACAGTTGCAAAGCACACTGCGGGGAAGAGGGGCAGGGTGAGCAGTGGCTCATTTGCACTAAATCAATCGTCACTGTAAGCGAGTGTTTTCTGGTGGTGATATGAAATAAGTCTAGCCCAACGCCCACCGAAGGCATCGACGCGCGTCAAGAGACGCTAAAGTTTTAGAACTAGTTTAACGGGGCTAACGATTTGATGATGATACATTTAGTCAACCATTTTATTAAAATGTTTGTGTAAATACAAATGTACCAAATCTAATTGAAGTTGTAGTCTTTTCTTTGTTGTAAATGCTATCATAAAATATACTTATTTCTGTCTACAGAGGCTGATGTAGCGAAGATTGAGACCTTTAATGCTCTCTCGACGGAAGCCAAACCCAGGAAGCCTAGAGTCAGAAAACCCAGGGCCAAAAAGACAGCTGAAAAGGTGGAGGAGAGACCTGAAGCCACGACACTGCCAAAGGCCAGTAAACCCCGAACCAGCAGGGCTAAAAAACAGACACCATTGTCCCCTCAAACCGCTCCCAGCCACGTCACCGCCGTAGCTGATACGCCAACGTCCTCCGCTCCACCCACACCAAAACAGACTACAGAGAAGGACAAGACTGAAGACAGGGCGCCCAGTGCGGCTGAAACCAATCAAATATCAGCTATACCCAAGAAGAAAAGGAAAAAAAAGAAAAGTGCTGAAAATGAGATGGACGTGAATACAGGCGACATACTGCAAGACGGGGCAGAATTAGAAAAGCCGGAGGAGAATGGGAAACTAGTGGAGAAGAAAAAGAAGAAGAAAAGTGCTGAAAATGAGATGGACAAGAATACAGGCAACATACTGCAAGACGGGGCAGAATTAGAAAAGCCGGAGGAGAATGGGAAACTAGTGGAGAAGAAAAAGAAGAAGAAGAAAAGTGCGGAAAATGAGATGGACGTGAATACAGGCGACATACTGCAAGACGGGGCAGAATTAGAAAAGCCGGAGGAGAATGAGAAACTAGCGGAGAAGAAAAAGAAGAAGAAGAAAAGTGCGGAAAATGAGATGGACGTGAATACAGGCGACATACTGCAAGACGGGGCAGAATTAGAAAAGCCGGAGGAGAATGAGAAACTAGTGGAGAAGAAAAAGAAGAAGAAGAAGAAGTCTGGGGCAGACGGAAGTGAGCAGATAGAAGATAGAAATGAGCCAGACCTGATAGCAGAACATATTCATATTCCCGAAGAGGCGGACATGTTTGATCCAGTAACTGTAAAAAAGGACAAAAAGAAAGGGAATAAGGATAAAGCAATAAAAACCATTCCTGTTGAGGAAGACACTCCGTTGATTGCTGAAGTAACAAGTTGTCCAACAAAGACGAAAAGTGAGCAGCACACAAATGCTTTGCGCCACATGTTATGCCATCTTTAACTAGGTTTAATTTCTATATTTTATATTCCTACAGAGAAAAAGACATTAAACTCAACAGAAACGGCAGTATATAAACAAGAAATCGCACCTGTACAAACCCCTCCAGCATCTCTAAATAGTACTAAGAAAAAGGTATAAACATAAAACACAATATCCAGCATGTTCAATAGTTGAAAATGAATGAAATGTTTTAGAAATGTACCCACTAGCTTACATATGCTAATGCATTCATGTTATTTCTGACAGAAAACAAGGCCGAAGAGCAAGGAGTCGTGAAGTTGTGAATCCTTATCCTGTCGTGGGAATAAAGAGAACACCGGCTGTATGATTTGATAGATTAGCAGTGAATACTGTTGAGACAACTTTTTAAATGTGTTCTTGTATGGAGCTGTTGACCCATATGGGATCGCAGGTTTTGTATGTATTGAGTATGCGGTATCATTTGTTCTCGACCACTGATGTAAATAATTTTTACTGTTTGTCATTTCCATGGCATGTTTTCAGAGAGTCAGACTGATATTATGGTGGGTGGTACAGGTGTAACTTAAAATAGTGATTGAGAGAACCAAATCCAATAATGTTTTAAAAGAGAAATACTTTTATGGGTTTTTTAATTTTTTTATTAAAATGTATTAATCTTAAAGTGTAACTTCATCCCCCAGCTCTGAGGCTGATATGGTAACACCCACTGCACAATTTTGATTAATGCTGACAATATAATTATTTTTTAAATGCGATAATTCCGGGGATGGAAGGGGAAGAGAGTCTGGACAATCATATCAATGCATTTACTGCTCAAAAAGCAGATTTTATAATGCAGTTACAATTTAATTGCTCAATCCAGGGTACCCACTGGTCGAAGAATTTCTGGAATATAATTTGTCACAGAATTGTATACTTTGGGTCAAATCATAGACTATCAGAGAATTTTAATTGGAGCATGTTTACGTATCCGTTTTTTAGAGGTCTTAACAAACATGGCTTAATGTGATCTCTTAAATGCTACAATTTCAGTGACATGAGTAAGAGAAGAGCCACATGCACATTTAAATCGGAATGTCTACGTTATTTGAGAGGTTTTGAGAAAGCTTAATCTGCATGTCTACCAGGGGATGCAGTAAACTGTGCACTACTTGGGATAATGGGATTTTGAAAGAAATTGAAATGTTAATTCGATACATTGGCAATTGTTTTAATATGTTTGTAGTAGTAGTTACCTACTGCTACCTACTGGAGGTCTGGTATAGACTCGTATTTTTATTTCTTCAACATAGTGTCGTAGGTCATAAAAGTTGTTTCTATTGGCTTAATCGCGTCACCATTCTCGCTTTCTAAAGTTCGGAGGCTCTGCTCGGGTCTTTGTGACACATGCGTAGTCCGCGTTACTGTCCTTACAAGAATTACATGATTTGGTAGGGAAGGCACCGTCACTATTTTACCCTGGTATCTCTATCGAAGGCTGAGCTTGATGGGGGCGTGGGTATGCCACTCTCCATCAATCAAAACCGGTTCTCTTCACATGGTTCAACTAGACAGCTAGGCCAATATAGAACTTTGAAAAGCATAGCAAGCGATGGACGAGTCACATACCAAAGTAATTGTCATTTTTAACCTGATCTTGGTAGGAATGGTAGGCCAAATGTAGTCCTATGTATGATATGTACTAACCAACTGCCTCTCCTGCCATGGAATCCCTTCATCTGAAATTGACTCTTTTTAGATCCTTGGTGAACAACACCTTGATTTCATAGCAGAGAATAACCTGTACTGTATGTTACTGAGACATGGCTGAATAACACCAATGGTTTATCAGCACTGATTGTGCTGATGTGTTTCAGTGTCCCCTGATAACTATAGACATTACACTGCATCAAGGCAACACAAACAGAGGTGGGATCACTGCTATTCACTCCACACAGTCCAAGGTTGTCAATATGGTGAATATACAGTGTGTATAAAAAGTCTAAACACTCCGGTTAAAATGCCAGGTTTTGTGATGTAATAGAATGAGACAAAGATAAATCATTGTGAGCCATCCAAATGAAATAAACAAACTGAAATCTGCAAGAAATAAATTAAATTAATTTCTTGCTGATGGCTGTTATTTCTTATTATCCTTGGTTGTCATAATTATAGAGCTATGCTTCATCATATCCATAAGAAAGAACATTATCGATCTGTTCAGTGTCAAAACTATTGTTGAGATCCATATTTCTTTTATGCTTAAACTATCTTGGCACCAACACATCCATTCAATTTTTTTTAAAGTGGCTATTACAACATTACAAAAACAGAAAAACAGACAGTAAAAGTTATTGTAGTGGATATAAAGACATTTTTTTGAAAGTGTACCTCTTCTGTCATTTTCCAACACATTAACAGTGGTTGTTAACCTGCAAGTTCAACTTTAAGCGCTTGCAGCTGCAATTCTGTATGAGAATTGAGAGTATTATTATTATTATTATTATTACATGATGATTTTAAACCAATTCAATGCATACGAGCCTTACTACATTTTGTTTTGTTTGTCTAGTTTGTTTATCAATATTATGAAGAAATCATTTTACTTTGATTTTACCCTACATTTTATATTAAATTGCTCAAATATGTGTTCTTGTCATTATGATATCAATGTAAATGTTATAGTTGAATTACGTTCCTTTGAATTATTCCATTTGATTATTTCAGAGGTTTGTCTTAATGGGTTTTTCAGTGACATGCATGTGTGACATGACATCTGACGTTTCGCTAGGTGGCGATACAGCAAGTATAAGGTAGTTCCACAACCCCCAAAGAAGGATTTCAACCAACGTAGTGGTGGAGGTTATGATCGAAAGCACTTCATTTTATCTACCAAGTGCTGTATCAGGCCCAGGGCTGTCTAAAGCAAATGTGGAGGTTAAATACAGTTGGCCACAAAGCTGGCCGCCAGGGCAAGGGCTTGGAAGAATTTAAGTTAAAGAGGCGAGATCATGAGAAGTGTAAGTAAACTGATTTTCACACCTGAGCGTTTACATTTAGTAAACAATGAGCCCAACTCAACGGCATGTCAGGCAGATCCCAAGATTGCAATATGCTGATCTTGTTGAGACTTAAAACCCATAAAAGAAATGAAAACTTGCGTCTTTTTGCCAGTGCTGTAAAACTGTAAAGTAGCTCAAAAAGACAGCTGTCTGAAAGTGTGTTGTGCGGTACACTTTAGTACTGAGGCAGGCTCGAAGAGACCGACAACTGATAAGCAAGAGACTGCTGTTGAATGAAGACGATGAGGCCGAGAGTTCAATGGACACCAATTCAGGAGAGCAGGTGTGTTGTCTATTTTCTTTTAATCCGGTTAACTAAAATATAATGTATTGATATGGGTGTGTGTGTGTGTGTAGGTATTTTTATTTTATTATTGTTATATTTATTTTTATGAAAGGTGGTGGAGTTGTACCGCAAACTTCAGCACCCTGGACAGGAGATGGAAGCTCACCTGAAGGCTTTGAGCAAAGCCCTGCGTGACCCAACAGCACAGATTACCTTCATAAAGTATAATATTTTACTTTTCACTGTTCATATGTCATAAAATTATAAGTTTAATACATACATTTGTGTTTTCCTCTGACCAGACTGGAGAACAGTGTCCATCTACTAGTAGGACAACTCAGTGGCTCTAATGCTCAATATCGTCTACACTCTGTTCAGTGTCTCCATCAGCTCTCTCAGTCTCACCACCCCAATGTGGCTCCAGCCTGTTTGCCTGCCACCCCCTATTTGCTCACCTACCTCTCTGGCCAGAGTACCAAGTTCACCGTCAGTACACACATCCACCATAACACACAACGTTGTTAGTTATATGTGCACGTGTTAATTTTCTGTGCTGTGTGTTTGTTATGCAGGAGCTGTGTCTCTACACGCTGGGAAATCTATGTCCAGACAGTGATGTTGTCAGAGAGAAGCTTTTGGCCCAGGGAATCATATCTGCGCTGGCCAACTGCATTGAGGTGAACCTTGATTTCGCTGCAGTGGTGCCACAACTTAAACGTGGTGTAGGTAGAATTTGAGAGTTGCAGCAAGAGCTAGCTAAAAAGAATGACAACCCAGTCAACACACAATGTACAACCCAGAAACACACCGCCTTCTACTCCATCGCACTGCTGCCCGGTGGTCTGACATTGCAAAGCTTGTTGACTAGCTAGCCTGCCTCCGTCCGACTATTGCGCTCAGCTAAACAAAGTTTTTGCTGAGATTATGGATATGGAAACCTTGTTTGCATTAGCGTTTTCACAGCCACACTGCTGGTGACCCAATCAGGGTGGACAAGTGCAATGACGTGCAAATGTAAAGTCAAGCGTGTTTCGAAATGGTTGTAGAGCCAGATGAGGTGATTCAAAACAGCTGTAGCAATGCAGATTGGTTCAACGCTGTTAAATAGTTTCAAGATTAACCAGTGGTAGGGGGCAACAATTGTTAACACTTCCCAAACACAAAGCCTACACAAAGTTAACGTTCAACACTGGTAAAAGTAGCAACATATATTTATATTTCATAATAAACATACAAAATGGACTATCCCATACCACAATACAAAAGTTAAACGTTCAGTATACTCTTTCGGTTTCCCTGCTGGACGTAGGAAACAATTTAAAATGTTTTATTTAAATGTCTTCGCTTTCTTTCTCTAGACCCAGCGACACAACCTTGCAGTGGTAGAAGCGGCAGCGTTCACTCTCTCCCAGCTCCTCCAGGCTAAAGATTCAGCAGAGAAGATGATACCGTAAGTAAGTTAATGATTCACTCGAGTCCTCTGTTTACACCTTAGTACCTTAGAGTACCTTTTTACCAAGACATGCCTGTGTAAACTGTTGTTGATTGCAATGCTTCAACTCTGTCTGTAGGATGGTGCTTGCATCCAGTTTGCCTCCACACCTGTTATCAGTACTGACCCCTGACCCTCAGTTTGGCCCAGCCCCGGCCATTGAGTGTGCTTGGTGTCTGCACTATCTCACGTGCAGGTTAGAACTCTGGCTATACTTTGCTTTTGCGTATTATTTATCTATCTACATATTTGTAATGACTCCATTCTCATATTTGTATTTACAGCAGTGTGGGAAATGCAACACTTTTGGCCCATGGAATGCTTTCACGGTGCAGTTCCCTATTAGTGACACTAGGTAACGCTGTGGCCAACGGAAACCAAGAGGAGTCAATAGAACTGGTAAGGAGTTTACAAATAAAATCGATCAATTTGTAAATGTGTTTAGACCTAAGCAATTTAAGGTAACTTTCTACGAACTTTCTAATGCAGGGGTTCTTAAACTTTCTAAAAACCAAGTACCGGTAATGTTATTTTCAAAAAACCTATTAATTTTAGCTAATGCTGTACGTGTGATTGTGCGCAAAATATTTTTGAGCAGAGCGCTCCGTAATCTATAGGGTGTGTCTCAATGTGAAGGAAGGATCCTTAGCGGCTGGATTTCAAGGATGCCACGTCATCAAATCTCGACAAAGTACCGTTCCAATGTCTAGGATGCTTTAGAATTCTACCGCAGTCCTTCGATCAGAGGATTTCGCGGTCTAAAAATACCCCAAATCCTGTGCGAACGTCAGAAAAGGAGATATTTAAAAATTGCTCAAAACAAAACTAACAACAAAACAACACGATCCATTGTTTTTTCAACTGTTATTTAAAAACGAAAAGCGCGGTCTAATTAAGCATAATGATTTTGAAGGCGGGACTTTTTTTTTGAATGACGTAATCTTGCACACTAGCTAGGCCGTTCCATTACGTGTTCTTCGGATGTCATTCCTAGCCTCGGAATGACCCGACTAGGAAGGCACTTGGAAGAATCCGTGCTACCAAGGAAGCGTCCTTGACATTGAGAAACACCCATAGTGTGAATGTGGCTAAATAGGATGTCATCCAATCAGGAACAAGTAGGCTCAGTGACTTGCACAGATCTCTGGAGGGGCATGGGGGAAACTCCCAAAAGAGGCACCCCCTCCGAAAACAATACCTTATTTTCTTATGTACCAAATTATTGTATATTACAGTGAGAAACTGCACAATGCAAAATTAATTTAGGTCTTTATTTATTATCTATATATCACATTTAGGAGTTAAGTCAACAGTCCATGGCAGGGGGGGGGGGAAACTTTGGTTCAAGGCCCAAATAAAGATTAATAATAATGTATTCACATTTGAGATGTTTAATTGTATTGTTTGCGTGCTTTTAATAACCACAAAATACGTGTTGAATGCTTTAGTTTGTCTACCCTTGGCCTAAAGAAATGCCACTGTACGTTAACAATGGGTAAGCCTTATTAAGA